>CAUYRT010078539.1:0-29359 GCA_963574885.1 Lepilemur ruficaudatus
TGGTAATATATTTTGGGAAATCAGCTCACTATAAATTGTGACTGTAAACATTATACTGTAAATGCTTTGTAGTTTTCCCCCAATAAAAAAGAAAAAAAAAATATAACCTATCAAATTAAAGGATCATTAAGAAATATTCTCTTAGTTTTTTGTTTGTTTTACAATTTAATGATAAATACGCCAATTTGCCTGAGCAAGAGTGATACCCCGTCTCTACAAAAAATAGAAAAATTAGCCAGACATGGTGGCATGATCCTGTAGTCCCAGCTACTCGGGAGGCTGAGCTTGAGCTCAGGACTTTGAGGTTGTAGTGAGCTATGATGATGCCATTGTACTCTGGGTTGACAGAGTGAGACTGTCTCAAAAGAAAAAAGAACAAAAAATAAAAAAAAGTTGCCAATTCCAGAAATTGACCCACTTCAGTGTGGTCATGGCACTAAGCTAGGGAATACGAAGGTGAACATGAAGAATTTATTTGTATTGCCTTTGCAGCTTACTTTGCATGCTTTGCAGCATGGTAATATTTATTATTCATTTTGATCTTCTCAACCACCCTGGGAGGTATGCTGACATCATTAGCATCCTTTTTGAACACAGAGGAGGAAACAGGTCAGAGAGGATAGTTGACTCGCCCAAGGTCAAACAAGTAGAGAAGAGTCTGGTTTGGGTGCCCAGGCTAATTTATGTCCCACTAGCCCATGGTGTTTCCATGTCTGGCTCTCAAGAGGTTCACATTAAATCATGAAGGTAAGCGTGTTTGCCAAACCTATGCAACAGGGCAGAGTGTCTTAAGTGGATTTATAATGTCATGAGAGTTTCTATGAGGATCTTGACAAAAGAAAGGTCAGTTCTGGCTCAAACGGAGATACTTGAGATGGGCCTTAAAAATGGTTTAAATTGCAAAGATTTAGCATTTTAGACAGTGGAAATGATGTGAAATAAAAGCGTGCGTTTGTGAAAATTAGGGGGCTGGTTGATGGAGGGCCTTGATGAAAATATTTGGCTTGGATTTGTAAGAGAATGGGATGCCACTGACTACTTTTTTTAATCAGCCCAACATTTTTATTAGTAACTTTAGCGGACATAAAAGTACTCAGTTAATTTACTATACAAGTTTGCAAACACTCTCAATTTTTTTATTGTGTGTATTTAAAGTGTACAACATGATGTTTTGACACACACAGTGAAATTGCTATTGAGTGTTTTTGAGACAGCTTTTTGTTCATGCAATGAGACTCAGTGTGCCAGGGCTCAAATCCCAGTTCTACCACTTAAAAGTTGTTTGTTCTTGGGCTTTACTTCAACCTCAGTTTTCTCAACAGTAAAAGGAGTATAATAAGAGTCACCACTTCAAAGAGTTGTAGGATTTAAATGAGTACAGTGCATGTGCCTGGAACATAGCACCCGAAACTAATTCTTTTTGGTAACAGGAATGACATGACCAGAGGTGTACTTTAGGAAGGCTGTTATGATATAGACTGACACTGGGGGTTAGTGAGAAAGCCCAAAGGAGGAGAGTCAAGTTGGAGTTCACACAGCAAGCAGGAGTCCAAGTGAGGTGCCATTAGGGACTAACTTGGGTACCACCAGTGGGAATGTCAGGTGTCAAATATTTTAAAACCATTTACAGGTGAGAAAAAAAAGTGGGAACTGTGTGTTTTTTAACTGTCCCCAAATTAACGCCTCTCCCTCATTACTGGTTAGCTTTACAGAGTTTGATGACCAAATTTGTAATGGTTTGTTCCAGTCCCCAAATCCTATACATATACTAGCCTTCGCACCTGTTCAAATAGCAACAAAGATAAAATGAGCTAGAGGAAAGACCAACCCCTTCCTTTCCTTAATGAGGCTCCATTGATTTTTGCAAACAAATGAAAGACAATAAATTGCCCCAAATTTCCCTCCTCTCAAAGCCAGTGTTCCCAGCAGACTCAAGGTGATAAGGCCCTACAGCTGGACCATAAAATGCTTTTTCGGCTCTGAAGATATTCCCTAAATCCCTTTGTTCCCCCAGAGCCTTGGGAATTTGGGAATGTATCCTGTTGGCCCCAAGACTACTCTTTTTGTTTGTTTGCTTCACAGGTCAAAGACCAAAACCTCTAAAAATTCACAAAGAAGCTCGTGAGCAGGTCAGAGGCTGTGGAAAAGGCATTTGGTCTCAGGCCCAGGAGCTCAGGACAGACGTGCGGCTTAAGTGAGAGCTGAGCTGGAGTAACATTTACCTGCAGAGCAGCGAGCTGGCTTCCTTTCAGTGGCTTCTGCTGTGTTTGTTCATCTCTGCGCAGAGCCCTGTCATCTAGCGTTACACTGTTCAATGCGGGAGCCACAAAGCAAAAGTGACTGCTGAGGTCTTGAAATGTGGCCAACATTGAGATGTCCTATAGATATAAAATGCACACCCAATTTCAAAGACTTACTATGGAAATAAAAAAGTATCTCAGTAATATTTTTATATCGATTACATTTAAAATATTAATATTTTAGATATATTGGGTTATATATTGTTATTGAGGTTAATTTTACTGGTTTCTTTTTACTTTTTGAATGTAGCTACTAAAAAACTTCAATTACATATGTGGTTGACATGGTATTTCTATTGGAAAGTGCCACTTATGTGGAAGAAAGCTCTTAGTTCCCCAGACTCTCCTAATAAATCCAAAGCATTCAGTAATTCATGAACATTTTGCTGAACATCCTTTGATTACACATATAACCTCACTGTTCATAGGACCTGACTGTATTGTCTCTTTTTACACTCGTCCTACAATTTGCAGTTGTCCCACAAATCTAATGGTAGTGCAAGACAACTTCCATTTTGGCTTAATAAAAGCTGAAAGGAATAATTTAGGTATAAAATGGACAAATAAAGGCAGACAGGAAAAAAAGGAAGGAAAGAAACATGCACTGTGTGGGGAAATTTCTACTCAAAACATCTCTGCAAGGTATATGCTAGCTTCTCTATTTTCATAGAAGAAGAAAAAATGGCTCAGAGAGGGTAAGTAACTTTCCAAAAGTAATATAGCTAATACCTGCTGGAGGCTTTGAAAGGTCTATCAAATTCCAAAGCACAAACACTTTCTCAACATGTCAATGTCTCTCTGCCACTGACAAATCTGAGAAAATTAAATTGTAACAATCAATCTTAGAGATAATTCTTTTCTAGAAAATATATATTTTAATAAGCACAAAGTATATAAGCCATTAGGTAAACTTATGGAGAAGCTGACAAAGATAAATTAGGAGATATAAGTGCTGTAATCTAAAAACAATCTTAATTTTCTATATTTCATTTTTTACAGAATATTTGTTAAAATTGTTCAATGTACAATTTCTTATTTGTCATTTTGTAAGTCTTGTACTGTGAAGACAATTCTCTTGTCTTAGGACAAATAGTAGCCACAGTGATTATTCTGAACCTCCACCTTGGATAAATTCAATTTCTTTCTGAGACACAAGTTTCTTCTGTATTTCTGAGGTAGTGTTTTTACTATCTCTGCAGTGTCTCATGGATCCTGAGGCACCAGCAAGTCTGGTGATTTACTATCCTTAGAATCTGTGAAATTGAAAAGGAGTGAGATGGTAGCCCTGCTGATCTCAAAGCTTCTGACACATTGGGTTTAGAATTGTCTCTTCTGTCAGGGAACCTTATTAATGGAGGATGTGACTTAATGACCTGAACCATCTTGCTGGCAGATGCCATTTTGCTGCCCATCATGACCTCTGAGAACCTGGAGATAACTTCTTTCTTAATCACAAGTATCCTTATTTAAGATTTATGCTTATGCTGGTGTTTACTTGTTACATTATGTCAATATTGATTAAAAGTATATAGAATGAAGTTTCTTCACGAGAGCTTTTATTCATGGAGACCATAATAGATTTTATCCTTGAGGTATCACTACATATTCCATGTACCCTATTCTTTCTCTCCTGATTATGTGACCTTAAATAAATACTCATGCCACATGGACTTAATGATACTTATCTCATAGGGCTGTTGAGGGGCTAAGAGAAGGCTACATGGGAGAAAGTGCTTTGCAAAATGTAAACATGCCAGAGTTCTTCCCACACCCTCCTCCCACACCTAGAATGTGAACAAGATAATGATTTCACCTTGTTCTACTACACATTTGTATTATATTTCCAGGCATTCATGGCCACATTTCCTCTCTGTAAATAAGATACAATATGAAAAAGTTAGAAATTATAAGGATCTTTTGGGCCACCTAGTTCATCCCTTTCTGAACACAATACTGCTGTTTGGGAACCAAACTGATTTCATAAAGTTTTCTTTAACAATCCATTCTAGCCTCTCTGATCTTTTTACCTAGGAGGGTTTTTCCTCAGCTGACCTAAATTTCTCTCATTAATAACTCTGGATAAAAATGAGAAAGCTATTGAAAGATATCTTTCAGTAATGAAATTACTGTCATTTCATAACTTTCTTTTCTCCATACGTACTAATCCTGTGGCTTTTGCTCTCTTCTTCATATTCACTGTTCTCCCTGAAACCCATTTACATGAATTTTCACTCAGCTGGTTCTTGGTTATTACGTAAGGATAGATTATAATTATAGATAAAGTAATGCATTGCTGCTGTTATTTTAGAAGGATTTCCTCTAAAGTCAGTATTTGTTTCCTTGCTTAGGCTAGACCCTAGAAGAATGATTTAAGGAGTTTTGGGATAATAATCAATGTGGTTTTTTTCCTTTTTTCTTTTTCTTTTCTTTTTTTTTTTTGTTGCTGTTGATTTAGTTAGTTTCCCATTTTAATGTTTAAGACTAAAAGTGGGATAAAGGTTGGTGGAGAAGGAGGGCCAACAGAAAACTATTTGTTCTTTAGTATAGGACGAGGAGCCAATGCAGTGCACAGATGGGGGAACTAAGCTGAAGCAATCAAAGTGTTGTGTTGAGTCTCTTAGGCTATGAGGCCCCACTCATGCAAATTAACTCTAATTATAGGGGCTGGAGCCATTGCCAATGTGAAGTGTTAACCAAAGAGGACAAAATGGAGGGAAAAATGAGAAGAACTCCTCTCACTATTTATCTTATTGACCCACTATCAAAACACATTTCCTGTCTTTTCACTTGCATTTAGTTGGAGATTTTAGTTCATAAGGGAGGAATGTTCCCACTGAACTGGAAGGTGAGACTACCACCTGGAAACTTAAGGCTCCTCATGCCACTGAAACAGTATGCCAAAGAGGTTGTTATGTTTTGGCTGGGACAATTGATTGAGCTTAGCAAGGGGAAAATGAGTTGGTTCAACACAGTGGCACCAGGAATGAACATGCGTAGAACTTGGAAGATTCTCTTGATGTGCCTATCAGTTTTCCCATGTTCAGTGGTACAGTGATATAGGCAGAGCTGCTGAAGATACAAACCCTTCAGGAATAAATAAGTGGGTTATCATATCAGGCAAAGAGCTAGGACTAGCTGAGCTACTTGACGAGGTTTGAGAGAATTTATAATAACAATGGAAAAAGGATTTTATAAATACCAACTACTGCCATGTGAGTTGTTTTACAGACAGTAAAAGGCATTTATTTCCCCCCTGCTTTGATAAGAATATATTTGTGTACATTAATTATCTTTTTCCTGCTTAATTCCCATATAATATCAGCTAAGGTATGTGTGTTAATAATGATTAGCTTTGTATCTCAGTATTCAAATACATGATATCAAATGGAGAGAATGAATTATATAGAAAAGAAATAAGCCTCACCAAGAGAGGCATAAAATGATATGGGACTTTGTGTTTTGTCTTCTGTGGAGGTCATCAAATCTTCCATTGAATGAAGGAGAGTTGCAATATATTGGGTGAAAACATGTTATTGTCTCTATTGAAAATTAAATGTGCATAAAGGGATATTTATGGATATTGAATTGACCCAAATACCTACACTTCTAAGGCTGGTAACTAGGTTTCTGGGTCCTCTTCCTTATGTAGTTCTGGCACAGAGTTTGCCAGTGAGAACTACTAGGAGATTGGAAGTTTGAAATAAAGCAGAAGCCACTATTTGTGGAAGGATGTGGTAGCCAGATGTGGTGGCCCTATACATCTCTCCATGAGCCCACGACTCAGCTGTGACAGCCAGACATAGTAACATCACAGATCTCTCCATGAGCTCTTCCTGCACAGTCAACAGCAGCCAGATGTGGTGGCTTCTTGACTTTCTCAGTGACTCTGGCTTGGCCATCTCCTTGAATGCTGCAGGCTGAAGTCACAAGTAATTGCTTCTCTGATGTTCTGGCTGCAGCCTTTCAGGTGTTTGCTGTCTAGGTCTTCTCAGACTTACAAAATCTCTAATTACTTTTCTATTTATACCACTTCATTCTCAACACATTTGATTGCTCTGTTTTTCTAACTGAACCCTGACAAAGATGGTCTGTGATCAAGTGATCATTATTTCCTCATTTTGATTCCTTCTATTTTAACTGCCATAAATCCTGGGGCCTAATATTTTATTATAATCACTATGCTTATGACATACTGATGTCATATTTATAAATATATAAACATATACAATGTTTGATTGCTAGAACATTGACCTGAAAATGTTTTGAAACAGACTTATTAAAATGATGTCAACATTTAACTGCTTGTGGCTCTTAATGAGTTATATTTTCCTCCTGTTAAAAAAATGATAATGGGACACATAACAGTATTTTATGCTCCTAGAGTTTCTTCCAGGTGAGATGATGTTCAGTAGGTGGCAGTCCTGTTGGTGATGACACAAACATCTAGACTAATACTGAAGAAACCAACCATCATCTGAATGTTTGATTACAGCATATTGAACATATTGATGCTTTCAATATTTTAGAGTTTTGACATTTTGTAGATAAAATGCAAAAATGATTCATTAAACTTTTAACTCTTTGTCCACATGTTTGTCATGGTGGTCATAGAGTAGAATAAAAAAAGCCTAGACTGCCATTTGTTTTAATTTCCACACTAATGTACTAAAGAGCTAATTCAATAGTCTAAATGCTGAGCCCCTGAATTAAACACTAGTCCTATATTTCAGACAATTTCATCAAATGTTCTTGCTGTGTTTCTGGACTCACATCAAAACCATTTGGACTAATGCCAGTTTCATGGATTTTCATGGCAAGAGAATGACTAGTTAAAATGTAATTAAACATAAATTATTTCCCTTTGCAATTTTCCAAGCTAAAGCATATTTTGGTGCAAGTTGGTAATAAAACATAAACAAATATGTTCTCAAACACAAACCTACCCCAAATCAACCCAGAAAATACTGGCTTTGCTAGATATGCCTACTGCATCAGTTAGGATAGTTTCAATTTCAAGTGACTACATACTTAACTGAAACAATAAAAATGATTTAGTATTTCACAAAACATGGATTGTGAAATTCCCCTCAACCGAATTATGCTAATTATTTAGACTTGCTTAGAAAACGTGTGAGCAAACCCTCAATGACAAACCTTTTAAACGACTTTGGAGGAGTAAATTGATAATAAATTGATTTATTTGAGGTATCTTTGGATTTTTTTAAAAGTAAATCTTCATAACATTCTGTAGATCACTGTGATTTCTGGAGATGCATTCACATATATTCAATAAAATATACATTTAATAAAAATTGATTTTTGCAGAAAAATCTCTCCTGCAATTATTCTGAATATTCTGGTCCAAAGAGATTTATCATATATTAAAATTATCAAAGAATCTCAAGACTGAAATGGATCTTAATGATCATCTAATGCATGAATTATGTACATATGCAGAAAATCAAAATATAATAAACTATATTTACCATAAATAATACCAGGCATTATTTAATTTTTTTGCTGACAGGAGTAATTAAGAATCTTGCCGCAAGTTTTTATTATAATTATTAATTTTTATCTTACTCTAAAAATGTAACAATGTCAGTTAATATAGTGTGTGAATAGTAGAATGCCATAGCAACCAACTCCATCCACAAATCTAAAATATCATTATTACTAAAATGTTTCAGGAAAATCATAATCTTAGACATTTGTACACAATAGCAATTTGCCAAACGTTAAACTGCCAAAGAAATTTGCTGACTTGGCAATTTGGTCCAAATGATGCACTGATATGTACAGTGTTAGGAAAATTGAAGAGCAAGTAAACATCAAGACAAGTTCTAAGAGGAATGTTTATAGCAATAGACACCTACATTAAGAAAAAAGAAAGATCTTAAATAAATAGCCTAACTTTACACCTCAAGCAACTGAAAAAAAGAACGAACTAACCCCAAAGTTAGCAGAAGAAAAAAAATCATAAACGTTACAGCAGAACAGAAAAACAATAGAAAAAAATCAATGAAACTAAGAATTGGTTTTTTTGAAACATAAAATTGATAAACCCTTAGGTAGACTATTCAAGAAAAGAGAAGAGAAAACTCAAATAAATAAAATCAGAAATGGAAGAGGAGACATTATAACTGATAGCACTGAAATTAAAAGGATCATAAGAAACTACTAGGAAAAATTATAAACCAACAAATTAGATAACCTAGAGGAAATGAATAAATTACTAGAAATATAAAAACCACTAAGACTGAATCATGAAATAATGGAAAATTTGAACAGACTAATAATGAAGAAGATTGAATAAGTAGTCAAATACTTACCAACAAAGAAAAGCTCAGGTCCAGATGGCTTCACTGGTCAATTAAACCCAACATTTAAAGAAGAATTTATACCATTTCTTCTCAAACTCTTCCAAAAAATCAAAGAAGAGGGAATACTTCTAAGCTCATTTTATGAGGCCAGCATTACCATGATACCAAACAAAGCTTGACAAAGATACTAATGAGAATAGAAAACTACAGGCCAATATCCCTAATGAACATAGATACAAAAATCCTCAACAAAATGCTAACGAATCAACTTCAACAGCACATTAAAAGGATCACATACCATTATCAAGTGGGATTTATTTTTGGGATTCGGGAGTGGTTCAACATATATAAATAAAGAAATGTGATGTATCATATTAATAGAATGAAGGATAAAAATCACCTGATCATCTCAATAGATGAAGAAAAGTGTTTGACAGACTCCAACATCCTTTTATGATAAAAATTCAACAAACTAGGTATAGAAGGAATTTACCTCAACATCATAGAAGCTACATATATGAGAAGATCACAGGTATTATCATCCTCAATGGTGAAAAACCAAAAGTTTTTCCTCTAAATCAGGAAAAACGATGCCCACTCTTACCAGTTCTATTCAACATTATACTGGAAGTCCCAGCCAGAGCAAGTAGGCAAGAAAAAGAAATAAAGGCATTCAGATTAGAATGGAAGAAGTAAATTATCAGTTTGCAGATGTTATGACCTTATAGGCAGAAAATCCTAAAGACACCACCAAAAACTGCTAGAACTAATAAATAAATTGAATAAAGTTGCAGAATACAAAATGAGCATTCAAAAATCACATTGCTACACACTGGACTATCCAAAAAGGAAATTAAGAAAATAATCCATTTACAATAGCATCAGAAAGAATAAAATAGGAATAACCTTAACCATTAAGGAATAAGCTTAATAAGGAGGTGAAAGACTTGTACATTGAAAATTACATTGTTGAAAACCATGTTCATCTATGGATGAATGGATAAAGTAAATGTGGTATATACAACCCATGGAATATTATTTAGCCTTAAAGAAGAAGGAAATCCTGCCGCATGTAGTAACATGAGCAAACCCGGAGGACATTATGCTATATGAAATAATCCAATCACGGAAGGGCAAATACTGCATGATCTCACTTATGAGTTATCTAAAGTAGTCAAACTCATAGAAGCAGAGTACAACGTTGGTTATCAGGGGCTGGGTGGACAGGGAAATGGGGAGTTGCTGTTCAGTGTAACCACAGAACAGTTTGTTACATAAGAGGAATACATTCGGGAGATCAGCTCTACAGCATTGTACCTATAGTTAACAATGTTGCATGTGCACTTAAATATTTGTTGAGAGACTAGACCTCATGTTAAGTGTTCAAGAATTTTTAGTACAACAGGAAAAAAAGAATGAAGAATGAGTTGGATAAAACAATAAAAAGCCTCAGACAAGTAGACTGGTTAGATTAGAAGTTTGTATGATTCTCTGCTTTAGCCCAGTGCTACCCTGAAATGTGGACCAGGTTCTGGTGCTCACCACAAACTGCTACTAGTCCTCACTGAGATTAGTGCAGAAATTGAGAGGAAACATTTAAATAGCTTTATAGCAATGAGAGTCATTTTATGGCTGTTGAAGATAATAATAAAAAACTAGGGCATATATTTTGTAAAAAAAGCCCCAAAACCCCCAAAACAAAAAGCATGATCTTTAATTCTTCAATAACTTAAGGCAATCACTTGGATGCAGCATAAATAATTTAATCAATTTCATATAGCCAGAAAATTAGATTGTTTACATTTTTGTTACTATGAATAAATCCTTGATGAAAATTTGTGTACATAATTTTTGAGAGTATAGCATTATTTTCTTAGATTAATTTCCCAGATGAGGCATTAAGTCAAATGGTATGAAGCTTTTTTAGACGTTGGGTGTATATTTCTTAATTATTTTTACTCAGATTACTGGAGATTAGCTTCTTTAATCTCCAGTATGAAAGGATTTTGTCGCGTCTGGCTGTTTCACACCATCTTGATCATTGCTGCAAGCTCAGCTTTCAATCTATGTGGGAAAAGTTCTAACAGCACTCTGGATTGCTATTCTGGAGCTAGCTTCTAGTCATCCGTGAGGCTCTTCTGACTCTGACTGTCCATCTCTGCTTCTTTCTCAGTTTGGAGTCCATGCTTTAGAAATCTGTTTCACATCATATTCTTTTCTGGGACTATTGTCTTGCTTATGTTTGATGAACCCTATAACCCAATATATCCACTTACCCAAAAAATGGAATCTGGCTTTTGGATTCTGAACTAATGGCTAAGGGCGTATTACTGATAACTTCCCAGAAGTAGACAGTCTTAACAGTGACAACTAGGATGATCGCATAATTTATTGCCCAAATAGGAATGTATTTGAGAGTGGAAGGAGCATTATTCATAATTATGCCAGGACTACAGGCAAGGTTGGACTGTCCCAGGCAACCCAGGATTCTGATCACCGCAGTCACCACCAGTTTCTCTACCTTAATGTAATGCCCACCAGTTGGCTCATTTGTTGCTACCTCTCTACATCTGATTGGCTGCCAGCATTTGTGGTTTCACTCAACGATCCTGCCATAAAATAGAACCTTAAATTCTCTGCTGTATAAACCTTAGTATAATGCTAGTTGAGAAAAATGCTATTTAATAATATTTATGAAGGAATACTCCCAGGGCATGCCACTTTTCCATTCCTCTAAGATATTCTAAATTAGGCCCTCTATCAAACCAGATGTTAGAGTTCTGCATTCTCGGGACTCAAGTTAATTGCCATCTGGTATCATTTCCTTCTAGGCAATATTGGGGCACATTTTAGAAACAGATGTTTGAAATTTGTTGCTTTATCAGTTGTGGACATATTGTAAGAAAGGCATTTTTTCCTCACTGTATCATCTTTGTGAGGACAATGAAAAAAATTCCTCTGTGGTCTTTATTTAAGGAAAAGCAGCTATGTCTCCTCTGGGACATTGGTTTGTCTTTATTTTGTAGACATCAAGCCTTTTGTCATTTTGTGTTTCTCTTTTTGCTTTGGTTGCTAGGCAGCTCAGAGCCAAATTTTAACTCATTTCTAGCAAATATATTAATACAAGGCTTTGAATATATTTATTATGCCTGGCTTTACTATTTTTCTGCCCTTATTCCTCCTGGCCCTAATCTCCACATCTAGTTTGCAATATTGTAATACGATTTTAGTTTTTTTGTTGTTGTTTTGTTATTAGCTACCTCAAATCCTTTGTGAAAGGAAGTATTATTTATGCATATAAGTAAATAATTGAACAGAAAGTGATAGTTATATGGACATATTGTAATACTAGATTTGAGAAAAACTTTTTTATTTATTTATAACCAAATCCCATTCAGGTTATTGCTGAAAGCATTTATTTTTTTGATGTGAGATCAGTGATACTGTACTCTTTCAATGCATTTATTTTTAACCTCTTCTCTTATACAGGTTCCTTTCCAAGAGTAGCTAAACAGGCACAAGTCTCAGCTTTCTAATGGGACTAAAGTCCTTCCTCTAGCATTTTAAAACTAAAACTCCAGATCCTCCCCATTCTCTGCCATCTCTTTCTTTCCAGGTTGAAAGATGTCTGCAGCCGCTGTCTCCTTTACTTATTTGTTTATTTTCACTTCCCAACCTACTGAAACTGTCCTCCTAAAAGTCAGCCTGATTTCCCTTCATGTTAAATCCAGTGGATGCTTCTCAGCCCTTGCCTTCCTTGGCTCGCAACTCCCGTTTCTTAGTGTATGTTGTACCTGACAACATACACGGCTGGAATTTTTTCTTACTCTCTTTTTCTGGCCACTCATTCTTAGCATTTTTTTTTTTTTTTATTTTCAGGTTCCTCTGACTTCACTTAACTGTTAGCATTTCTCAGGTTTTTGTCCCTACCCTGTCTTTTCATTCTACCCACACACCCTGTGCTATCTCATTCATCTCCTGAAGTATTTCTCCAGCCTGACAATTTTCCTGATCTCCATTGCCTATTAGATGTGGATGTCTGGGTATCTCGCAGGCAGCTCAAACTCAGCAACTTTTCATCCTGGTCCCTTTTCTCTGGACCTGGTCTTTGTTTTTCCTAGCTTTGAGAATGGTACCACAGAATGCCTTCTTTTCAACTCCAAAAAACTAGAGGTCCTCTTTGACTTCTCTTTCTCCATATCCCCATCCAAACAATCACCAAGTCCTGATAATATGTTGCCTAAACATCTCTTAAAGCACCAACATGTGGCCTGACCCCACCACAGGGACAATATTCTCTTGCTAAAGTTAATGTCTTCTGTGCTTTGTGGAGTACCAAGAATGTAAGTGCTCAGAAATATTTCTTGAATGAATAAATTAATTTTAGAAAATTGGAAAATATTAGGAGATAACAGAAGTCAAATATAGATTAAGAAAAACCCTCATGTTATTTGCACGCAATTTGTATTAACAAACCAAATGAGTCCAGTATTTTTCACATTGAATTGTTTTATTTTTAATGATTTCCAGGAGGCTATTTCTCCATATTTTATGCGAGAAAATGCTACACAGCAAGTAATGTTGTCATATATGAGCCTTTGGCTGAGATTTAATATACAAAGATTTAACATAAAAAAACACCAAAATGAAGAAGCAGTATATAAATTGAAGGTTGCTACAATGAGATTTTATGAATTGTTTGTTCTCAGGGCTGCAAGAGCCATGTTTCTGAATATCTTTGAAGCCTTCTTATAAAAGTCATAGTGAGAGAGGCTCTTCAGTATATTTTAATTATAAAAGTAAGTCCAGCTTTAGTCGAATGATAAAATTCTAATTGTTCAACATACATGTGTTCATAATGAGGTGGCAGAGTGTGCGTAATTGGATAACTCTTTTGAAAATTGAATCCTGATCATTTCTTTGTCTGGTAATTGGTAACTGGATGCTTTACTTTCCCCAGGCACTACTTTTACAAATTTTGCTGCAGGCTTCTGAAAAGCAGTATTCACAACTGATATTCAGTCTCTCTGGCCATTGGACACTACTAGCCTTTATTAGGAATGAGGAAAGAGGCCATACGTAGAAGAGTGGAATTGCTTCTTAAATTTATGTTCGCATTACAGTCTACATAGTTTTTAGTGTTTAGCATGAGAATCTTAGAGGTTCTATTTTGACACTCTCTATGAGTATTATTAATATTTTGTTGAGCTCCTCTATAGTCAGAGGAATGTGGGGAGTGTAGGGAGGTGAATTAGAGATTCTAATTCTTCAGCCTGGACACTGTTTAGAGATTGATTATTCCTGTGTTGATCACATTGGTGGACATCCCCCAGGAGACAGAGCAAAAAGGGAGACATTAGCTAACATCATCACAGTTAATATCTTTAATAAATATGTGATTACTCTTGACCGTTAGAATTTTGATGTTGACTTGGTAGCGTACTGAATGAACTCAGTAACTTTAAACTTAGGGTTGTTTAGACACTGGATGGGCAGGTTTCCAGAACACGACTGGACGTTTGCATTTTTTATTTGCTGGAGATTCCTTTGACCTTGGTGAAAGCCAAAAGAAAGGAAATAGCATTCAAGGAGGCAGAACTTAAAATGAAAAACACATGAAATAGGAGCTCTCTGTGGAATTAAAGCATGGAACACTGACTAGGAATGCGGTGGGGTTTGCCCTTGCACGGTTGGGCCTGATCACTCAGAGGAAAGTCTGATGTTGGACTGTCCACGTGCAACAGGCACAGTGAAAACGAGGTCATGACTTGGGCAGTGAAATTTCTTCTATATTTTTCCAAATTGTAAGCATTTTTTGATCACGTGTATGCATCTGAAGTGTTCTGTGAATTTGTTAATGGCTGCTAAGTTCACATATGTCTTTCATTTTGTCCATTTCAAGACATCAAATTAAAAGGCCATTGGTTTCCATGATCCTTCCATATTATATAAGGGCAAGCTTGCATAATAAAAGGCATGTATTTACAATTTAGATATGGAAGATTTGTTGCAGGTGGCTTTGACTGCCTTGTAGCAGATGCTATTTTGTATTACAATTACTTACATTGTTAGCTAACATTTATTGTCTCATATAACGACAGCATGGCATTTAAAAAGGAAAACAAGTCAATTACCCATAAGAAAATTAATCTGCTGAAATTAGATTTTAAAAATAAATTGAAGGTTGCTACAATGAGATTTCGTGAATTGTTTGCTCTTGGGGATGCAAGAACCATGTTTCTGAATATCTTCGAAGCCTACTTAATAAAAACAGTGGTGTGAGAGGCTCTTTAATATATTTTAATTATAAAAGTAAGTCTAGCTTTAGATTTCTGCCCCTTGGCAGGTGGAATATGAGTTGCGACATACCAAATATATTTCTAAAATTTTATTATATAACCAGTAAGCTTTTTTCTTTCAGCGTAAGTATATTATGACTCTTTCCACTAGTATTTTTGCCTTGGGGTTTTTAATCAAGGAATATGATTTTTATAATAAAGTTAATGAGTTAGATTCATTGCCTCTTATGAAGTGTATGTGATGGAACAATGAACTACTGGGTCCTCATTAAAGGACATGTCAGCCCTGTCTATTAAAGGAAATGTGAGTTTTTTCATCTTTTGCCTCCTCCTCCAGTCAAGAAAGATGAGGATTTTAAAAACTGTCCTTCACATGACCTTACAACCCTGCTTTCAATGTTAATAGTCTGTATCCTGTGTTCTATGCTTGGTGAAACCCTAACCATCTTCCAAAGGCTGATATAAATATGATCTTCTTCAGAAAGCCTCTTTATGGAAGAAATCAACCTGCCTTCTCTTGTGTTCCCTTTGCCCTGGGCCACAGGGCCCGGGTAGCCCCCATGACAAAGAGACGCTGTCTGCTGTGGTTTTTAATGAAGATGGGCATGGCACTTTACCACGTTTGCGGTCTACCGGGTGGTACAGTATCTGTCACAGAATAATGTTTATTGACTTAAATAATGAATCTTAAAATAAGTTGATGGTCTTTGGATACATTTAAAATGAAAATACCATTATTTTCCTTTTAACTCAAGGAAATAAAAATTTTATTTCAAAGAAATAAACATTTATTATCTACATGTCCTGAGTGATGGGATCCAGGCTTAAAGGCTTATATTTTATTTTATTATTATTATTTGCTGTACTGGCTTTGTGAATAGATAAAAAGACCAAAAGTCTAAATATCAGAAACATTTATGAAAAAAATGCTTATTTAATTAGTCTGAAAAGGCTCTGTTGTCTCCAATTTTGCTTAAGAATGATCTCTTGTTATGTGGTACCAGATACACTACTGCTCAAAGCAAATATAACAGTCAACACTGAGATATCCGTTACCTGTAGCATGGTGTAATTTAGCTTTTAAGATCGACTTTACAAAAATTACATGAAAGGCTTTTATTGTACAGTTTGTCATTAGTTTTACTTTTGAAGCAAAAGAAGATGTAAAAACATGAAGAAAATTTTGAAAAAGTAAAAAGTCACTCATAATTATGAATGCTAATATAACTATTAATATTTTCATTTTTATCCATGACTTTCCTTTTCCACATGAATGTCTACATTTTATATACATACATCAAAACTACCATTATGCATATGCTTTTTAACTGAAACTCATATTATAATATTTCCTCATGTTTCAGTATGGTCTTCATTATAATAACTGTAAGAACTGTATATTTTTCTATTATACCATTGTGACTTTTTTATATGTATATACTGAAATTAAATTTTTTAAAAATTTTTATTTTATTTCAGAGTATTATGAGGGTACCCACATTTTGATTATATAGTTTGCTTCTGTACAGTTTAAGTCAAAGTTGTAAGTGTGCCCTTCACCCAAATAGTGTGTATTATACCTGTTACGTGTGAATTTACCCATCCCCTCCTCCTTGCTCCCACCTACCTGATTTCTGTTGAGTTTTACTTCCATATATGCACATAAGTGTTGTTCCATTGATTGCAATTTAGTATTGAGTACATGTGGTGTTTGTTTTTCCATTCTTGTGATACTTCGTTTAGAAGAATGGTCTCCAGTTTTATCCAAGTTACAAAAGATACTAGATCACCATTTTTTTTTATGGCTGAGTAGTACTCCATGGTATATATATATACCACATTTTCTTATTCCACTGACGTATTAGTGGACACTTGGGTTGTTTCCACATCTTTGTGATAATGAATTGTGCTGCTATAAACATTCGAATACAAATACCTTTTTTATAAAATGACTTTTTTTCTTTTGGGTAAATATCTAGGAGTGGGATTACTAGATCAAGTAGTAGGCCTACTTTTAGTTCTTTGAGGTATCTCCATACTACTTTTCATAGAAGTTGTACTAGTTTGCAGTCCCACCAACAACATATAGTATTCCTTTATCTCCATGTCCATGCCAGCATCTGTTGTAAGAGCCATTCTCAGTGGAATTGGGTGATACCTCATTGTGGTTTTGATTTGCATTTCCCTGATGATTAGAGATGTTAAGTATTTTTTCATGTGTTCGTTGGTGATTAGTCTATCTCCATTTGAAAACTTTCTGTTCATGTTTTTGCCTACTTTTTAATGGGGTTGTTTGATTTTTTTTTCTTGCTGATTTGCTTGAGTTCTTTGTAGATTCTGGTTATCAGCCTGTATCAGATGTATAGCATGCAAATATTTTCTCTCATTCTGTAGGTTGTCTATTTGCACTATTGATTTTGTCCTTGGCTGTGCAGAAGCTTTTTAATTTGATCAGGTTCCATGTATATATTTTTATTGTTGCTGTGATTGCCTTTGGGCTCTTCTTCAGAAATTCTTTGCCTAGGCCTATGTCTATAAGAGTTTTTCCAACATTTTCTTCGAGAATTGTTATAGTTTCATGCCTTATGTTTAAGTCTGTTAAACATCGTGAATTAATTTTTGTGAGTGGTGAGAAGTGCAGATGCTATTTCAGTCTTCTACATGTGGCTATCCAATTTTCCCAGAACAATTTATTAAATAAGGATTCTTTTCCCAGTGTATGTTTTTTGTCTGCTTTGTCAAAGATCAGATGGCAATATGAGTATGGTTTCATATCTGGGTTCTCTGTTCTGGTCCATAGATCTATATCTCTGCTTTTGTGCTAGTACAATGCTGTTTTGGTTACTATAGCCTTATAGTATAGCTTGAAGTCTGGTTAAGTGCTGCCTCCTGATTTGTTCTTATTACATAAGATTGCTTTGGCTATTTGGGGTGTTTTCTGGTTCCATATGAAGTATAGAACTATTTTTTTCTAGATCTGTAAAAAATGATGTTGGTATTTTAATGGGGATTGCATTGAATCTATAGATCACTTTGGGTAGTATAGACATTTTAACAATGTTTATTTTGCCAATCCATGAGCATGATATGTTTTTATATCTGTTTATATCCTTTGTGATTTCTTTCCTTAGTGTTTTGTAATTCTCCCTGTAGAGGTCTTTCATCTCCTTTGTTAAGTACATTCCTAGGTATTTTATTATCTTTGTTGCTATTGTGAAATGTATTGCATCTTTGATTTTATTCTCAGCTTGACTGTTGTTAGTGTATATGAAAACTACTGATTTGTGTGCATTGATTTTGTAATTTGAAACTTTGATAAATTTATTTATCAACTCCAGGAGTCTCTTGGTTGAATCTTTGGGGTTTTCTAGGTATAAGATCATATTGTCAGTGAAGAACAATAGTTTGACCTCTTCTTTCTCCATTTGGATCCCCTTGATTTTCTTCTCTTGTCTGATTGCTCTGGCTAGGACTTTCAGCACTATGTTGAATAGAAATGGTGATGGTGGGCAACTTTGTCTGGTTCCAGTTCTAAGTGATAATGCTTTCAATTTTTTCCCCATTAATTATGATGCTGGCTGTGGGATTGTTTCACATGGTTTTAATAACTTTCAGGTACATCTCATCTATAGCTATTTTGTTGAGCATTCTTATCATAGAAGCGTACTGAATTTTGTCAAATCCTTCTTCTGTGTCTATTGAGAGGATCGTATGGTCTTTGTTTTTGTTTCTATTTATGTGGTGGATTACATTTGTAGATTTGTGTATGTTGAATCATCCTTGCATCTCTAGGATTAAGCCCATTTGGTCATGGTGAATTATGTTGACTGTCAGATCAAGTGACAGTCAAGGATTTAAGATATGTGGGGAAAGATTTCACCAGCATGGGATCAAGCTATGAGATGAGGAAGAGCTTATTTCAAAAACTGGATGTGGGAATGGGGCAACAGTGTGCCTCAACTTTGTACAGAAGGCAAATGGCATGAATAATAGATAGTCAGGGACCACAAAGTGTTGGGCCTGTTAGCCTCGATTGGTCATGCAGGCTTCATTCTGAGAGTAATAGGAAGCCATTGAGTTATCAAATTTGTAACACCGTCCAATTTCTACAATAAGAAGTTTTCTTTTCACTTAATGTGGGGAATGAATTGTGGGAGCAAAAGTGAAAAAAGAGACCATAAAGAAGGAAGTTGCAATAGTCTAAGTTGGAGAAATTGGCATTGTGGACTAGAATGATGGCAAAAGAAATGGAGAGTAGTGGATAAAACAAGATGTGTCTTTCAGATGGGAACAATTGTATGTGGTGATATTCAGATATGAGAGTAAAAGGAAAGAGGAACCAAGGATGACTTAAATATATGACTTATGCTATGAAGCAGCTGGTGGTAATATTTACAGAGATGTGGGAGACAGACTGGTGAGCAGGATGGGTGGCAGCAGTGATGATGAGTAGTTAGTTGAGTACAATGAATCTGCAGCTCAGAATAGATGGGTAGGCAAGAGAGGTTGGTAGACTCCTACAGGGGTGGAGAGGCCCTGTGACTAAGGCCCTCTGACAATTCATGTGTCTTCACCTTAACTCTGCCTTTAGATCTAAGGAAATGGATAAAATCATTTAAGGAGTAAAAGTAGAGAAAGACAAAAACTCATCTTAAGATCAAGCTTGGGAACACTGATATGTAAAAGTTGAACAGAATTGGAGGAACTGATAAAGAAGATTTGCTAACAGGTGAAACTTTAACTGTATCTATAATGTATTTTCTAAAACATAGTCAGAAAAACTTACGAAGTGTTTTGTGAAAACCGAATGACAGGTACATAGATGTCTCTTCAATTATATTCCATAGTTTTAAAATATTAATAAATGTTTAAAATATTTAAAACTTTTGAAAATAAATTATAGAAAACTTTCCAAAAGTCATTCATAACATGATAACATTAGATAATACAAACCTCACAAACTTACTTATTTCTTTGTAAGTCAATGACTGTAATAAACTACCACTAGAAATTTTGGAATTGATCAGAACACTGAAGTTCTAGCAATGCTAAGTGTTATAGATAATAAAACATAATATGTTGTGTCACCTACTAGAGATGTGTTAAAGTGACTTTAAATGACAAGTCTCTGAAATGAAACTGTCTTCAATTCATGTTTTTTGTGTCATCTGAACTACAGATCCCAAAGCAGGAAGGGGTTGTAAAACCATCTGATCCATCACATCCATTTTCTGATGAAGAAAATGACTCTCAGAGATGCTGAAAGGCTTTTTCAAGTCACGGCCAGGTCTTCTAAAGACTAGTCCAAAACTCTTTACATTTAGGGGACATGTACCGGGGATGACTTTATGCTGTGTTAGAAATACACATTTTAGTCTACAGGCTTAGATTATGTGAGGTTTAGAAAAGCTCTCATATACCATTTTTATAGTATAAGCCTTGACATTAACACATCTCTCTGCTTTTTTATTATTTTTATTAGGCTGTGGGAAACTTTCTTACAATCCAAATGATAAAGAGCTCTGAGGTATATATTAATTTCAGTAAGCTGATTATATAAAAATTAAAATGTAAAAGATAAAGGTAATTAAACATATTACAAAAAATTTTACTTTGTGCGAGTATTCCATATGCCATTAATATTTCCTTAAATATCAAGGTACCCTACTATGGAAATGGCAAATAGATTTAATTGGGTGTGTCACAGAGGTCAGAGTTCTCTAGAACCAGTGTACCTTACACACACACACTCTCACAGAGATTCATTTTACGGAATCAGCTCATGCAATCCTGGGGATTGGCAAGTCTGCAGTCTATAAGGCAGTCTGGCCTGCTGGAAATTCAGGTAACAGCTGGTGATGCAGTCTTCAGTCTGAAATCTGCAGGGCAGGCCAGCAGGTAGGAGACTCAGGCAGGCTTTTTATATTGCAGCCTTGAGGCAGAATTGCTTTTTCTGGAAACATCATTCTTTCTTTGCTCTTAAGGCTTCCAACTGATTGGATGATGCCTACTCACGTTATGGAGGGTAACCTGCTTTACTCAAAGTCTACCAATTGTAAATGTTAATCACATCTATATAATATCTTCACAAAGACATCTTGAGTGTTGTTTGACTGAACAACTGGGCATCACAATTCAGTCAGTCAAGTTGATGCATAAAATTAACCATCACACTGACCAAGAGTACCATTGCCTATTGCAATGCTTACCTGCGGTGTATTGAGGAGGGACGTTATTCCTGACATGTGTTTGCCACCTTATCCTGGTTATATTGAAATGTTCCTTTGGTGTAAGAAAAGCCTTTTATTGGCAAATTTTCAAGAATATTATTGTATAAAACAAAATAACTTACATCCAGAATTTTTTTTTAATTTGAAAGACAGAAAGATAAAGACCTTATGTCTCATGAACAGTTTTCAATAAACTTCATTTTACTTGGCTGTTGCATTATTTTCTAAAGAAGGCATTTTAATTCCTTCTCACTGTTATACAACCCAGTTTCAGCCCACGTTCACTATACCTCCCTCCCTCACCTATCTATGCTGCAGAAATGTTCTCTTTGGCAATACTTTTATATTATTACTTAGAGAAATTAGTGTCTGGATTTTTCAGAAACTGTCATTTATAGTTCCCAAATTAAAATTCAAACTGTCAAAAATATTTAAGAATTATTTGGTGAATCTCTTTCAGACTATCATGTTAGTTTTGATCTTTTAAGTGATGTGACACATCGTGAATTTCTGTTGACTGCATCAGTGTCTCATCTTACGTAATTTGATGTGCTGCAACTCAAACAATTGTACTATTGTATCAAAAATTGCCTATAGTCTTTAAAAATGGAGGTGGAAAGACTCATTTGAGGAGTGGCATCAGCTATACATTTTAGCTTAGAGAAGATTTGAAATAGGACTTAAAATAATAACCTTTGCTGTAAAAACATCCTAATATAAGAGCATTCAAAAAATCTCAGAAAAAACAAATCCTTAGAAGCAAAACAATGGTTAGCAAAGGAATGATACTTGGATAATATTTGAGTAAAACCAAAATCCAACAAGTATTTTCATTAGAGTGTTCCTTTTGTTCCCCCAGAAAGTGTTTTATATTATTGAATATCACATGTCTCTGTGAGTTTCTGTTTTCAGGCACGTTTCCTGCTAGGAACATATGGAAAGGGTAAATGTCTGGAGTAGCACTTGAATGATATTATAAACTATGAGAGAAGATCTTGAAGTATTACTGAAGTTGAAAGACTTAAAACTATGTCTGCAGTTAGATTTAGACAACTATTTTGCTTATGTTATACTCTTTTTATAGAATATGAAAAAGAAAATGTAAAAAGCAGATCTTATAAAGTCCTATTACTTTGTATGTTTACATTTTGATGTTGGTATCAATTTACTCTCTTACAGATGCTTGGGATTATTATGTTTTGAACACAGAGAAATTTCATGTGTGTAAAATTGCACAGAGTTCTAGTGGTGAACATTTATGAATCAGGAAATGATTTCCATGGAGAACTTTCACTGAGAACCTCAACACTAATTCCTGAAGTCCCCTAAGCCTGGGGCTTGTGTCTACTGAGCAAACCGAAGCGTTGTGATTCTCAGACGCTAGAGGTAAATTTAAGAGTCATGGCCAAAGTAAGGGTAGATGTGAGCAATTACTTCGGTAAATCAGGCGTAAAATGTGCTGTTAGTATTTGGCTCATTTAGTCTTCAATTCTCTGCTTTGCTGTGACTGTAAAGACGTGACCTTTCTTTCCTTTCACAATTTTAAATTTGGACCTCCAGAGAACAAAGTGCACCAATCCATTGCCTTCCTGTGACCACTCTCTTACAACCAGTGCTGAAGCACAATGAATCAGCCAATATGGGTAGCGTGGGACTCAGAGGCCAGGGCAGGTTGTCTGCTGGCATCTGGCTGGTTGACCTGGGGAGATACTGATATAGTATCACATTTTTAGTATTTTTATCACATGCCAGACCATAGGATGCACAGACTTCCCAGCAAACCTCCCAACAAATCTGGAAGTTAGGCTTATTCTTCCTATTTTATAAACAAGACAGCTAGTTTGAATTACTTGCCCAAGACCTCATAACTCCAGACCTAGGACTGGAATCTGGTTTCATTTCCAAACACTGCTTTATTTTTGTTGTTACTTTTGTTGTTATTTTCATTGCTGAACCTACTCTTGTACATTTTGAGCTTGCTTACATACTTGTTAGCGACTTGCTCCATTAAAAAATGACAAATTATACAGATCAGTGCTAAGAGTCATTTAATATTTTATCAGCTTTCAAAAGCAGGTTATCAGAGCGTTTGAATTTTTGGCATAGGATCAGCTTATAAACCTGAAATAAATAGAATATGCAGAGAGTGGAGATGAAAAATTCTTTGAGTAAGAAACTGGAGTGCTCTGAATTGATTTGGTTGTGGTATAGGCTTGAAATTGGTAGTCATTCAAAATTCGGGGCAGATGGTCTTTAGTGCTTTCATGTACTCCTGGGTATTTATCAATTAGAATTCAGCAGCATTTGCCTGTTCTCATTAGGTAATTACATTAAAGATATTCCTTATCGCAGGAAAGAAAAACCTAATTACTAGATCTTAATTAAACCCTGTGCTAGAGGCTAACCTCTTGACCAGCGACATATGACCGTGATAAAAGAAAGGCAAGCTAGAAAATTCATTAGGATCATTGACAATGACCAGTAAGCACCCAGAAACTGATATAGGAATTGCATTTGCTTTTTTCTTTGTTTTACAGCTTCCTAGTATCAATGACTACGAATAATGTTAGCAGCATTGAAACAACATGTATTGCTGACAATGACATCTTTTTCCTCCATGTATGTCTTGATTTGCAATAAACCCAAAGCTCCTCAGAATATGATCTTGAAGAAAAGCTTTGGTGGCCGACAAATGGGTTACCAACACATGTACTTCCTTCAACCTCCATTTCATTGGGAAACAGCATAATATTGCATTGACATATGATTAGAGCGTAACTCACATTTCCATTTTTATTGAATCAGATGTAACAATAAAATCTCTCTGAGATTCTTTTAATCTTTGATACTTTTATATTTTAAAGTCTATTGCCATCACCAGACTAGCTATTTCTCACAAAATGTTTTTAAAGTTTATTATTAGACATTTTATACTAGTGTGCCATAGTCACACTTACAATAATAACTCGGTAATAACTCTCAGACTTGATGTGGTCAATATTTTTATGACCTCTACTATTTTTAGAAGGATTTGAGGCCCAGAAGGGCAAAGGGAATTTTCCAGGATTTTAACAAGCCATTGTCTAAAATTGTGTCCCTTTTTTCCATTTAAAATGTCTACTTTTGGGGAATTGAGTTTGCTAAGCCACATCATTTCCCTAACAGTTTCTATTGTTAGTGCTTATTCAAATAAATTTAGAGACAAGATGCTTAAGAAATATCCTGAGATGGATGAATGCATGAATGAGTAGACATATGACTGAATTAACAACAGAGGAAGAAGTGACTGGTAGTAAAATTCACCTGGGTCACTTGTGATGGGATCACAGCATACAGAATGTGGAAGTCTGTACCCAGGTGGCTGCAGGCTGAGCCACAAAGAGAAACAGCAACAACAAAAATCTAACACGTAGATTTGTGACTGCTACTCTAGCCACTAACATTTATTAAACTTGTACTGCATGCCGGACACTGTGCTAGATGTTTCATTTTTTATTATCTTATTCAGTCCTCTCTACAACATTTGAAAGAGCAAGACAGGCCACATGAAGGAGGGAAAATCTGAATAGGAGAAAAGGCAGAGAAGGAAAAAAAGAGAGGAGGAGCACAGGTTTGAGCTGTTATGCAGGGAATTCAGGCATAAATTATGTTATTTACATTTGGCAGATTTAGACTTTCATGGTGTTTCTTGGACTGTGGAGAAATAGTCTTCTTTATCTTTTTACTATTTTGAATTTGGCCTCTTAGAGAATAAAAGGCACAAATTCACTGTCCTGTGATGAATGTCTTTGCACAGAGCTAACCTGGTACCACTGCCCTTGTCAGTGGTATTGGGTGATGACACTAGAGTGCACAGTGTAATCGGCAGAGGGAAGAGGCAGGCCGATGACATCTATGCAAGTCTACCAAGTGGGCCATGCAAATTGCAATTTGTGTCAGTCAGCTGGCAGCCCTGCTGGATGTGTAGTATTAGTCAATGTGATAAGAATCAGAGTTTAGGGCGGCCATCCAAGAGGGTGAAATGTATACAACTTACAGCCAAAAGCCATTGCAAACAATCACGTCTCCCTTTCTTCCTCTCAGCAACCACAATGTTTGAGGGCAGGAGAAAATTCAGAGGCACATTGTTTCTGATGAGAAGTGATTGTGCATAGATGGCTTTTGAAATGACAAACAGGATGACTCTATCCCTTTGATGGTATAAGGACCCATAAAAGCCAACCAAGCCTCAAGTGCAATTCTGACATTTAAAGTACATTGAGCCCATAATTGGCTGGGCGTGGTGGCTCATGTCTGTAATCCTAGCACTCTGGGAGGCCAAGGCAGGTGGATCGTTTGAACTCAGGAGTTCAAGACCAGCCTGAGCAAGAGGGAGACCCTGTCTCTACCAAAAATAGAAAGAAATTAGCTGGACTACTAAAAATATATAGAAAAAATTATCTGGGCATGGTGACGCATGCCTGTAGTCCCAGCTACTTGTGAGGCTGAGGCAGAAGGATCCCTTGAGCCTAGGAGTTTGAGGTTGCTGTGAGCTAGGCTGACGCCATGGCACTCTAGCCTGGGTAACACAGTGAGACTCTGTCTCAAAAAACAAAACAAAACAAAAAGAAACAGTGCTTATACATGAGTAATAAAACTTTAAGGGTTTTAAATGATTTTATTCCTTTCATGCGTTTTCCTGGTCCTTTTTTTTTTTTTTGAGACAGAGTCTTGCTCTATCACCCTGGCTAGAGGCTAGAGAGCAGTGGCAACATCATAGCTCACAGCAACCTGACACTCCTGGGCTCAAGCAATGCTCCTGCCTCAGCCTGCCGAGTAGCTGGGACTACAGGTGTGTGCCACCACACCCGGCTAATTTTTCTATTTCTGGTAGAGATGGGTCCTGCTCTTGCTGAGGTTGGACTCAAACTCCTGGGCTCAAGCGATCCTCCCATCTCAGCCTCCCAAAGTGCTAGGATTACAGCCATGAACCACTGTAACCAGCCCCGTTTTTCCATTGTTATCTACAACAAAATTGTCTTGGTTTTGGAAGTAAAAAACAAAATAAGGATAAATACATATCCCCAGCCCTTTCCATAGAAAAGTGGCTCAGTATCAGGAATGGTAACATCCCTAAGCCAAGGGCAGTAGGTACTAAGGTGGTCCCAGAACTAATTTATGAGTCAATTCACATGACAACCCCAACTGGGCAGCTTCAGGGAGATTACAGACTCCCAGAGGAAGGGCAAGCATGTCTCTCCACTGAATCTTACGTTCAGCAGTCAGACGACGTCTCCACATCCCCGGACTTCAGTGAAGTCATGAGATAAAAGTAGTTTCTTTCACAATATGCTTCTCTCTGCACTGTCCCAAATGAAGCCCCTTGAATTGACAACAGGCTCCTCTGTTTACCCACCTGCTTAGCCAAGCAGTGACTGCCACAGGGGAGGGAAAAGGGAAGGGGCTCCATGAAATCACCCAGGGCTCAAGAGTACAGCTGCCAGAGGGGGCGTGGGAATCCTTACACAGTGGGATGCAGGGGAAAAGCTGAGTTACAGTCTCATTCAGCCCAGGGACCCAGGAGCAATCAACACATGCCAATTAAAACACCTATGAAGTGCCTTCCTTCTGCAATTAAAAATAATAAAGGGAAACAAAAATATACACATACCCAACACTTGCAATAGAAAATCAGATCAAGTTCAAAATAGGATGCATTCCTAAACCAAACAAGGATTCAGGTAGCAGACTGGACACATAAAAACTAACTTCTGGCAATCATTGTCTTTTTTTTTTTTTTTTTTTGAGGCAGAGTCTCACTCTATTGCGCGGGCTAGAGTGCCGTGGCGTCAGCCTAGCTCACAGCAACCTCCAACTCCTGGGCTCAAGCGATCCTTCTGCCTCAGCCTCCAAAGTAGCTGGGTCTACAGGCACATGCCACCATGCCTGGCTAATTTTTCTATTTTTTGTAAAAATGGGGTCTCGCTCTTGCTCAGGCTGGTCTTAAACTCCTGAGCTCAACCAATCTTCCAGCCTCAACCTCCCAGAGTGCTAGGATTACAGGCCTGTCCGACCTCTTATATTATCTGTAGCTTAACCTCAGATAAGTGAAGCAAGTTTCTTCTGAGCCCTTTAAAAGTTATTAACCACACATAAGATTAAGAGCTAATACTCTATCTGATAGACAGACAACTGCTTGTAAGAGATTCAGGCCAGAATCCTAAATGGATGCTCAGTCTGCACCAAATCCTACTGCAGCCACTGAGTCACCATGGTAACCATGCTGGCCAAGGAAAGCTAAGAAACAAACAAACAACCACCACCCTAATCTTGTTCCTACCTAATATGTGGCAGGAACTGAATAGGACTGACTTGATGTGCAGTAATTAACCTTAAGTATTCCTTGCAATAAATATTTCTGGCAGCTTCAGTGCCATACAAATGTATACATACTCACACACATGCATGCTCACTCATCCTCTCACCACTCAGGATCCCAGGAATTCACTGAGGTGGATTTACTGGTGGGTAAAAATGTAAAATTACACATTGCAACAAAATCATTTCTAACCACATACATAAAATTGAAAGCTGTCAAACTATGTTCTTTTAATATGATTTTCTGAAAATGACCTGTAGAATTGTCTCGGAAGATTTTCCTCCCTAGTTTCAATATATTGCCAATGACTTCTAAAAGGTGATATGGAAATACAGGTAAATACAAGTTAAGCATCAAATACCCCTTTTCCATCCTACAGTAGCCTGTGCCTTCAACCAGAAAGATTTCTCAAAGCTATTGTTAAACATTTGATTACAGACAGTTCAGTGAAAATATAATAATTAGGAATTATATTTAACAAAAAATGCCATGTATAGCAGCATCAAAAAGCATGAAACATTATGAATAATCTGTCCACAGATATATGATACCTGTGAACTAAATACCACAAAATCTTGCTGAGAGAATTAAATAAAATCTGAATAAGTGGAGGACATACTGTGTTCATTAGTCAAAAGAGTCAGTATTGTTAAGATACTGATTCTCCCAAAACTGATCTATATATTCAGTGCAATCCAATAAAAATCCTACAAAAATTTTCTTAAGGAAACTGACAGGCTGATTCTAAAATTCATATGGAGGCCGGGCACGTGGCTCACGGCTATAATCCTAGCATTCTGGGAGGCCAAGGCGGGAGGATCGCTCAAGGTCAGGAGTTCAAAACCAGCCTGAGCAAGAGCGAGACCTACATCTCTACTAAAAATAGAAAGAAATTAATTGGCCAACTAAAAATATATAGAAAAAATTAGCCAGGATGGCGGCACATGCCTGTAGTCCCAGCTACTCGGGAAGCTGAGGCAGAAGGATCGCTTTAGCCCAGGAGCTTGAATTTGCTGTGAACTAGGCTGACGCCACAGCACTCTAGCCCGGGCAATAGAGTGAGCCTCCGTCTCAGAAAAAACAAACAAACAAAAAAAATTCATACGGAAATACAAAGGACCTAGACCTACAGTCCCCAACCCCCTCAACCCCCAAGTGGTGGATTGGTACCAGTCCATGGCCTGTTAGGGACCAAGCCACAGAGCTCCATGATGCTCCCCGCCAACACTGTGGAAAAATTGTGTTCCATGAAACCAGTCCCTGGTACCAAAAAGGTTGGGGACCGCTGACCTAGACTATGAAAGACAACTTAAGTTGGACAAAAAAGACTACATAATTTCAAGATCCATTATAAACCTATGGTAACTCAGTGTGCTATTAGCATCAAGATGGTGGCCAGGCGCGATGGCTCACACCTGTAATCCTAGCACTCTGGGAGGCCGAGGCGGGAGGATCGTTCAAGGTCAGGAGTTCGAAACCAGCCTGAGCAAGAGCTAGACCCCGTCTCTACTAAAAGAAAGAAAGAAATTAATTGGCCAACTAAAACTATATAGAAAAAATTAGCCGGGCATGGTGGCACATGCCTGTAGTCCCAGCTACTCGGGAGGCTGAGGCAGAAGGATCGCTTGAGACCAGGAGTTTGAGGTTGCTGTGAGCGAGGTTGATGCCACGGCACTCTAGCCAAGGCAACAGAGTGAGACTCTGTCTCAAAAAAAAAAAAAAAGATGGAAAAGTAGATCAAAGGAATAAAGAGTCCAGATATAGACTCACAAGTACATGAAAAACTGATTTTTGACAAACATTTCAAGGCAATGCAGTGAAGAAAGGATAGTCTTTCCAAAACATGGTG
>CAUYRT010078540.1:0-12172 GCA_963574885.1 Lepilemur ruficaudatus
GCCCCACCAACCCAGAGTGCAGGACACCTTCGGCAAGCACTCAGGGCCGTTGACGGGGAGGGTGGCTGCGGCCAGTGGAGGGGGGAAGGGCGCCAGGGCAGGCGCTTTGATGGGGAGGGGGCTTTTGAGAAAGTGTGAGAAGCCTCAGCTGGGGGAGACATCGCGCATGTGTTTGTGTTTGGGGAGGAGGTCTTGCTGCTTGGGAGGCAGGGTAAGAGGCTCAGTCTCTGGGTAGGTATCAATGGCACTCATTTGAGTTCACGGGCTTTTGAAATCTCGGTTCTTCTTATGGAGACTTTTGAGGGTGGAGTTGTGTTTATTATCAAGTAAA
Organism: Lepilemur ruficaudatus; assembly: GCA_963574885.1. Classification (NCBI taxonomy): domain Eukaryota; kingdom Metazoa; phylum Chordata; class Mammalia; order Primates; family Lepilemuridae; genus Lepilemur; species Lepilemur ruficaudatus. The sequence continues at coordinate 332 of CAUYRT010078540.1, forward strand.
GCGAAACACTGGTAGGTTGCATGTCAAAAAAAAAAAGACTGGTGATAATTGGAATGAAAATAACTACATAAAGAATACATTCTCTGTGTGTGTGTGTGCGCCTCCTTGGCTGTTCCTTGGCTGTAACCACAACTCTTCCAACTCGAGGCTGGAACTTTAGAACTCCAGTGTCTACACAAGCTAATGCACTGGATCGATTCTTCTCCAAGTCAAGCCACTGTTGTCTCCATAGAGGGTTCTACCAGGAGGAGGAGTCAGTTAGGAACTTTCAGAATGAGGAGGCTGGGTACCTTTGTCCTTCTTGGGGTGAAAACCCTGTGACATTAGACCTTGGTAACTAGAATTTGGAGCAGGGATCAGGCAGGTGGTTCGTCTTCTTTGAGAAACTGTCTGAGCCCTTCCCATCCGTGCCCCCTGGTTCACACGCTGCAGCGCGGTGGTTTTCTGGGTCTTGCCCGTCCATACAATTTGTTTCTCTGGAAACTGTCCTTTCCATGAGGATCAAATCATAAATTCATCGACTCTCGACTGGGGAGAGTTGAGGTCACTCAGTTGAGGTCATTTAGTCCAACCTCTCAACTGTTAACCTTTCCAGGACTCCGCCCCACACGTGGTCTCCACTGCTTGGAACCTCCACTGCCTGCTTACGGTACCTAGGGACGGACTTGCCTCTGGCAGGCACTCAGGAACAACTGCTACTGCTGGCATCAGCTAGCATGTACCACGCCCAGGCATGTCTGTCCTGATTTCACAAATAAGGAGGCTAAGGCTCAGTGAGGTGGGGAGACTTGCCCAGGGCCACACAGCTGGAAAATGTTGAGCTGGGATCTGCTGTGGTTTGACTGCTTGTCCCCTCCAAACTCATGTTGAAACTGAGTCCCCAGCATGGCAGGACTGAGAGGTGGGGCCTTTAAGAGGTGATTGGGTCATGAGGACCCTGTTTTCATGAATGGATTAATCCATTCATGGAGTACTGGGTTGATGGATTCATGGGTTCATGGGTTATTGGATTAATGAATTACTGGGTCATCATGGGAACGGGACTGGCGGCTTCATGAGAAAAGGAAGAGTGAGACCTGTGTTAGCACACTCAACTCCCTCACCACGGACGCCCGGTGCCACCCCGGGACTGCAGAGAGCAAGAAGGTCCTCACCAGATGCAGCCCCTCGAGCTTGGACTTCTCAGCTTCCATAACTGTAAGAAATCAATTCCTTTTCTTACAAATTACCCAGTTTCAGGTATTCTGTTATAAGCAACAGAAAACAGACTAAGACAGGATCTGAACACAGATCTACCTGGATCTTTCCACGACACCATCCCGATCTGCTAAAGGAATCAAGAAACTTAAGCAGCACCGAGAAAACCACAGACTCAACTCCTCTTTACGGGCTGTGGCAACGTGGCCAGAGGTAGGGGTTTTGCTTGTCTGTCCTCGCTCAGTTGGCGCCAGCGGGGCTGGCCTGACGCTCACACAGCCGCGGGTACTCACATGAGGTGTTCGCACGCTGCCTCTCTGGCACTGCTGTCTGACGGAGAGTCTGGCGGCACTTCCTCCTTTGGAGCTGTAGCAGGGACACACGAACATGATTAGAGCCCTCACGCGGCAGCTGCTGTCCTTCCTCTTTGCTCAAAAACAACTTACAAGCCCTCCCTCCACCTGCTGGTGAGACCCAGCACGCGTTCTGTGTCACAGGCTGGGGCTCTCTCCGAGTGGGAGGCCATGCAGTCTTCCCAGCTGCTCTACAAGGCAGGGACTGCTAAGTCCATTTACAGACAAGGAAACAGGCATCAGCGTGACGGAACCTGCCCGCGGCCACGCAGCTAAGCTGGTGAGGGGTGCAGCCTCAGCCCCTGGGTTACCCCGCCTGCTCTTCCTTCTCCTTTCCACCCAGACAAGAGTCTCGGAGGAATAATCTGTGCTCAGCACCTTCCTGTCCTCACCCCCCACTTACTTCCTCACCCCCTGCCTCTGGCTTCCGTTCTCACCACTCACTCACTCGTTTATTCAGTCAACAAACATTTATGGAACGCCTGCTTTATGGCAGGCACTGATCTAAGTGTGGGTGTGACACAGACGTAGTCACCCTTCAGATCCCAGCCCAAACATCCTCCCTCTGACCCAGACTCTGGGTTAGCAAACTGAGCCCTGCTCCTTGTCCTTGCCATGGTGCCCTGTTCGTCCTGGGTCAGGGCAGGGCGATAGTTTGGTTAACCGCAGGGGCTATACCTGGCTTGCCCATCACCGAATCCCAGTGCCTAAATGAGACTGGAACACAACAGAGGCTCAACTGAGAGTGCCGAAGGAATGAATGAATGAAGGCACGCAGGCTGCGTGGGGTGAGCCCTGACGGCTAACTAACCGCCTGCCACAAACCAGGAGTGAGTTTGCCTCGGGGTAACATTTGGCAATGTCCGGAGGCATTTTGGTTGTTGCACTGGGGTGGGGGCGCTGCTGGCATCTAGTGGGTAGAGCCCAGGGATGCTGCTAAACACCCCACAGTGCACAGGACACCCCACAACAAAGCCTTGTCCTACCCCAAATGTCAGTAGTGCCGAGGTTAAAAAACCCTGGCCTGAGGCCTCTACTTCTAGAACTTTCTCCAACAGCTTGGTACTTTTGCAAATAACATGAGTTACCTTGGCCACTTAGGATGAGTAAGTGCTCACGACTCTCAGTTCTTTTTTTAGCTTCTTTCGGGCTAATTTTTTAAGAGACAAATCCCAGCGGGTAACGAAAGTGCGTTAGCCAAGCTGCCAAAGGCTGACGGCAGAGAGAAGCCTCCGAAAGGTCCCTGCATGAGATGTTTTCCCATGGAAGAGAGGATTCTGAGCTCATGCCTCTCGATGACCCTATCAGCCCTGGTGGCCTGGGTGTCTCGCCAGCTCACTAGGTCGGCACAAAGGACGTCCCAATTCATTGTCATCGCTGTTCAACCTGGGCCCTGGAGGGTCTCCAGGGAACGGACGAGACTTTAAGTGGGGTGTGGCCTTTTCTTATCAGTCAGCCTGTGGGGACCCACCGGAGAAGCAGCACCTGCCCCTGACGCCAGGGTTCCCTCGGCATCCCTTTGGCCCTACCTGGCTCGTTGTCCTTCAAAGTTGCGATCTCGCCTTCGATCTTTTTATGGTGTTGAGTCACTTTTTGGAGTCTTTCCTCTAGACTCACGATCGTCTGGGAGTGCTGTTTGACTTGCTCCTTGTATTCCGTGATTTCTTCCTCAAACTCGTGTTTCTGTGACTCTCGCTCCTCCTGCAGCGCCTTCACCGCCTGCTGGTGCAGCTGCATCCGCTCCTCCATCACGATCTGGGAAGCAGAGGGGCGCACTGTGATCTGGGGGCAGACGTGACGACAACAGCAAGAACGCAGCTCCTCTGCACGCGCCGGGTCGCACGGGGCCCCACCCCGGGGCCTTTGCACGTGCCGATCCCCCTGCCCTCTACGCTCCTCAGCTCCCTGCAGGGCTGATTCCTCCTTGTCTTTCGGGTCTCACTTCCAGCACTGCCTTCTCCAAGAGGCCCTCCCTGACTACCGCTTGGGAGCAGCCTGACACGCTTTCTGTTCCAGCGTCTGTTCTGTTTTCCGGGAGGCCTTCATCACCGTCTACAACAATCTTGTTTCCTTGTTCCCCACGCCACTAGAACATACATTCGACGACAGCAGACACTTGTCTTCCTGACGCTATGCCCCCCAGCATCTAGACCTAGATGTTCCATAGGTCTTTGTGGAATGAATGAATGAATGATTCTATAAGAAAAAGTGAATGAATTTGTATTTCCTCAAAACAAAAGTCACCAGTGACCCCTAAATGCCGAGTCAGACCCCTTCCCACCCTCTCCCTCCTGAGGCCCTTCCCGGAGTGTCCACCCCTCCTTCCCTCCGCTCCGCCACCCTCACCTCTGCGTCCCTTGGTGGTGTCAGCGCCTGCTCCTACTCTTGGGTCTGCTCGGAGGATGGTGAGCTCTTTGCCCACCTCTCGGCGGTCGTGCCCGTGAGGCCGCCTTCCTGATCAGGCCCTCATGTTGTATTCTCTCCCCAGTCTCCTGTGCTGCCACCGACTCTCGCCTTGCCTCATCTTCTCCAAAAGATGACTCCCCTGACGAGGTCCCCCCACTACCCCAAACCTCCACATCCCCACCCCTGTGCCGTCCCTGCACCGTCCCCTCCCCGGGTGCCCTGGCTGGGAGCTTGCAGTCTCCTTTGGCATCTCCTGTCCTTGGTGCCCCTGTCCCTCGAGCCACTTGCCAAGTCCTGCCACTGTGACTCTCTCTGCGGCAACTCTTCCCTTCCCATTGCTCTGCTCAGCCCCCACCACGTGTTTGTGATTCTGCACTCGGCAGCGGCCACCACCTGCCACACCCGGAGCTGGTCTCTCCAACGCCACACCCTCTCCTAAATGTAGTTGGTGCACTTCTGGCAGATTAGCCTTCATCACCTCCTTGCCTGCAGACCTGTCCCACAAATGCAGAATTGTGCCCTGACTATGGAGAGCCTTGAATGCCGAGCCAGAGCTTTAACACATTGTCTTAGAATCTGTGGCATAGTCACAGGTCCCGGATCCTGTGAGGACCCTGCATTACCTGTTAGAACGCCCTGGCGAGAAGGCACACTAGCCTCTGTGTACCTTCCGTTCTACACCAGTGCTTCTCAACAGGGGGCAATTTTGTCCTCCGTGGGACATCTTTGGTTACACAGTGGCAGGGAGAGGGCTACTGGTGTCTACCCGGGAGGGAACAGGGACAATGCTGAACACCCCAATGCACAGGACAGCCCCTAACAGGAAGCGTCACTTGGCCCAGAACGTCAGCAGTGCTGGGGTCGGGGAGCCTCCCATTCTCGTGGCGTTGGAGTATTCCAACGGGGAAAGGAGGGAAAACGGGGAACTCTCCCATCTTACCGGGCGCCCACTTACCATCTTCGTCTTGGCGGTCTCCAGCTCAGCCAGCGTCTCGTGCAGCTGCATGGCGAGGCTCTCCGCCCGCAGGCTGTCGGCCGCCTGCGTCTTCCGGGTCTCTTCCACCACGGCCAGCGCGTCGTTTAATTTATTATTCAAAACGTCTTCTTTTTGCCCTTTTAGTTCTATTTCCTAATAGACAACAGCAAACATCAAAATAACAGACATTCAGGGATAGATGGTTCCCCTCGTCTCTCCGCCCCCCGCCTTCCAGGAGAAGTAAAGTCCATGTTGTCATGATCCTGTTGATCCTTTTTAAGCACAAAGTCCCTGCCTTCTCTGGAAGGTTCCAATTATTATATTAATAGAACTCTTCTTTGTCTTCAGCTGAGACCCGTCTCCTTGTGATTTCTGGTCTCCGAGCTGCGTCTGTCACCTGGAGCTTGTTGAGTAAGTTTTATTTCTGTTTTATGAGACAGCCCATTAAATATTTGTAGAGGGCTGTCATGTCTCTCTAAATCTCTTCTCCGGGATACACGTGCTGAGTTCCTTCCCTCCTTGCCTTCAGGACACTCTGCTTTCCTCTGGGGCCTTGATGGCCATGGCCTATCTCCACGTGCCAGGCCCTGGCCAGATGGGACTCCAGCCGCCATGTCCTCGCGCACCTTGGAAGGTTCCCGCCTCCTGAACCCATTCTTCTGATCTTCAATTGTCAAAATTCTACACTCCTCCTGAGAACCTCCTCAAATCTTGGCAGACACTGTGCTGGGGATTTTATGAACATTGTTTAATCCAATTTAAAATATATTTTTGTGGGCAGGCACAATGGCTCTTGCCTACAATCCTGGCAACATAGCAAGACCTAGTCTCTACAAAAAATAAAAATAAAAAAATTAGCTGGGCGTGGCGGCATGCACCTGTAGTTCCAGCTGCTCAGGAGCCTGAGACAGGAGGATAACTTCAGCCCAGGAGTTTGAGGCTGCTGTGAGCTATGATCTCATCACTACACTCCAGCCTGGGTGACAGAGTGAGATTTGTCTCTAAAAAAATAAAAAATATTCTTGAGACATAGTACTGGGCATTCTCAGACGGTGTTGGTGGCAGCATAAACTGGTATGGCCGTTCAGGAGGATAATTTGGGAATGCGTATGGTAAGCCTGAAAATGTTTGTATCCAATTCCACTTTTGGGAATTTATCCTAAGGACACGAAGAGTGGTGCACAGGGTTGTTCAGCCAAGCACCGTTTACACTAGTGAAACCGAGAAACCACCCAGTGCCCGGCCCCGGGGGAGGGCAAAGCACCCGGGGTCCGTCCCACACAGCAACCCAGGTTGCGGAAGATTGCTCCATGACACAGAGACAGTCTTATAACATGCTAAGTATAAAAAATAGCCTCCGAAGCATGTGCACACTGTCACAGTATAAACGACTAACTTTGTGATAAACTGTTACTTATTGATGTCTATGACAATGCTCAACATGAAGATGCTCTGAAAGGAATCCCATTAAAATGTCACTAGTGGCAACACTGCTCAGCGGAAGCATAGTTTGCATTTTCTTCTGAGTGATTTTCTGTATTTTTCGAATTTACTAAGATGGCAGGTGTTCCTTTTATAATAAGGAAAAGGAATTGATTTTTTTTGGAAAAAATAAAATACAAATACCATTTCCGTCATGCTGTCCATGCGAGTCTCACCTGGGAGTCGCTGCTCTTCTTTGTACTGCTGCTGAATTCCATCGGATTGTTTTTTAGGGTCTTAACATCACTATAGTTGTTGAGAAATTCCAACGAGGACAAGGCACAGGCCTGGCCTGAGGATCCGCTCACTGGGGACAAAGGCAGGCATCCCGCCGAGCGGCCTGTCACACACAGCTCAGCGACACACTCCGGGTGTCTCCGGGAATCCACAACAAACTGAAATTGTCTCTTTGACGGCCATGAAGCCGCCCTGTAGGGCACAACCCTCACCTGGCATCTCTGCTGCTTGCCCACGGACAGGAGAGCAAAGTTCACTATTCCCGCGGGTCTGAAATTCCTTTTCTTCTCCCCTTTCTCCTTTTCTATTTATGTAAATGCTGGAGTAAAACTTGTGACCCATTCATTGATTTCATGATACACGATTTTTTTTTTCGCATGAGTCTCATTCCTGATCCATTTTATGTCCCAATTCATCTATTTTTAAAATTTTAATTTCTCCTTCTGCCTACCCCTAATTGATGCATTTCTGGTAAGTTCCACGGTACCCCATTTGGGGAAGCAAGTTGGAAGCAGATCGCTCCTCTCGGGCCCTCTCGCAGCCTGCGGCGTGGCGCCTCCACGCGGGGCGTCCTCCGTGAGAATGACAGCCCTGAGCTGACAAGTCTTGTGTCACTTCGCTGGACGCTACTCTGCTTCTCTGGACGTACGCCAGTCAGTCCAGGTCCCTCGTTAAAAGCGGTGCCCAGGCTGATGTGCAGTCCAGATGTGCTTCCCCCACACTATTTTTCTGGAGGGCTGTTGTTTAAAGGGCACGTGGGCTGCTTGCTAAACACGCAGGTTCCTGAGTCCACCCTCCACCCTCCACCCAGTGGATCAGAATCTCTGGGGCCTGAGAAACAGGCGTTTACAGTAAGTTCCCCAGACATCCTAGTGCATGCTAATGTTTGGGAACCCTGCTTTAAAGAAAATGATCCAAGACTGACATGAATAGAGAGATTTTTTTAGTGCTGGGTTGTGTGTTTGTCACCTGCTTTGCCTTTGAGACACTGGTCATTGTGTGTGTGTCCCTTGCACTGCTGGCACCCAGGAGGGGTGAATTATGTCCTGTGAGGTGCGTACGACAGGGTGGTGTGCAACATCCGCCTCTACTCCTGGCAATAACAGTAAATGCATCGTGATTAAGAAGGTGATGATAACCATGATGACAAGTTCTGGTGGGGACACTGACATCAAAGTGATCCGAAATCCAGGTGTCCGTACTCTGACATCTCTGTCACCCCAGGCAGCTGAGCCCACACAGGGCTGCACAGTGGAGGGTTCGGGAGTCAGACAGTCCCGGGTTTGGAGCCTGCCCCTCTCTGCCGAGCCGTGCGCTCGTCACACCGCTACACGCAGCCCGCACACACGATGCTTTTCCATGTGCGCTACGTGTCACCAGCAGTCATTCTCACAATGGCTCAGAGACTGACCTACTTGTATCATCTGTATTCCATACGTGGGGAAACCAAGGCACAGAGATGGTAAGTAACTTGCCGGAAGTCCCACAGCCAGAGAGGGGGAGGTGGGATTTGAACCCACGCCTGGCTCCAGAGCACTGCCATTCCCCCGCTGGGCTCCTCTCAGCCCTCCCCGAGGCTCCTACCTCCCTCTGCTTGGTCAGGCAGTTCTCCAGGTCTTGCACCTTCTTCTTTTCCTTCTCGATGGCCTCCTTGGCTTTGTGTTTCTCGTAGGCGATGCTGCTCTCTGAGATCTGGAAGTCAAGGACAGCGGCTTGAGGGCCTGTGCCTTCAGAGGGAAATGACACTGCGGCGGGACACCGGGGCCAGGCACCAGGGGACCACTGAGTCAGGGTTTGGGCACGGGAGCTCAGGGCCACGTCTTGGTTAGTGAATCATCGTTCAGGATTTTGGGGCTGGTGTCCAGGAAGTGACATGCTTGTGAGTGTTGAGGTTACGTCCTTTGGTCCCGAGCCACTGAATGAACTGGGCTGTGTGGGCGGCGCTGCAGGCCCTCGTGGGAAGCACCTGGCTTCTGGGGAGGTGGGCAGGAGAGACCATGCTGGGGAGACGCCTCCTGCCCTAGCAGGCCCGACGCCTGAGGCTTCAAAGGAGGACACAGCCGGTCTCTTCCTGTCTACAAAGGCGTGGGTCCAGGACAGTTTGGAGCTGAGGACGCATGCCCAAAGATCTGGCGATGGGAGGGAGTCAGAGGCCCGGCCTCCCCGGCTCCAGTCCCTGGGACTGAAAGCCGGAGTGGGGCTGACCAACTGCAGCTGCTGGAGCTCTGGCAGCCGCGCCCCCCACACCAACATGCAGTTCGCAGGGAAGGAGTTTTGAACACCTGCGCACGTGTACAAAGATCGCCGAGATATGTACTGAAATGTAAATGGCGGTTATTTGGGGGGAATTGAGATTAAGGCAATTGATATTTTCTTCTTTTCGCTGTATCTTCTAAATTTTCTTTAGTTAACAGGCATTATTGGCAAAAAGAAAAACAACTGAAAATTGTTCCAGGGCCTGCTACGCTGGGAGACAGGCTGCTTCTAATCTGAGGGGAGGGATGAGACTTGGGGGATGCGTGTGGCCCTGGAGAAAAGATGTTCCCGGTGTCCCCCATGTTTTCACATCACGTAGGGACGTGCCCCTCCCCCCCAGCACGGTGTCCCCCCCGCCTCCCTGTGCACACTTGGCATCTGCCCACCGCCCGGTCTGCCAAGTGTTTGCCGAAGACTATCCAGCCCCACCCTGCAGGGCCAAGTCCTGCCGTGCTAGGAGGCCACCAACGCCCTCCCGCGTGTCGGGCAGCCAGGGTCCCTCCTCTCCTCTCACCACGGCTGCTCGGCGCATTACAAAGGGAAACGGTCACGATGACACCGTGCACTGTGTTCGTGTGTCCCCCCTCCTCATTTCACAGGCGAGGACAGGGAGGCTGTAACCGAGGCCGGACGAGGGCAAGTGACCTTCCAAGGTCGCACCACCAGGAAGCAGCGGTGTAAGCACGGACACCTGCCCGAACCAGTGGCCTTCGGCCTCTGGGCCCTGCCGTGCCCACCCTCCTGATTCACACCCTAGCCTGGAGGCGGGAGGTGTGTTTATGCGTTCATATCTGGTCTGGCACAGAGCCTGGCAGTGCCTGGCTTCAAGACCCCTCCCATGGCCCACAAGTATAAGGGATGCTCCAGGGGCAGCAGTGACCACGGTTTGGGTCCCACCCCTTATCGAGGCTTGCTCTGTGTTTGTGCCCTCGCACCCCACCTGGACTCTAACCTCACTTCCTTCATGGGCATGGCACAGGCCCTCGGCCAAGGTCTTTGCTAAGGCTTTCCGGCCCCCACCCTGCTACACCACCGAACCTGCCCCACCCGGACTCTGACCTCACTGGGGCAGCGGCTTCCCAAGCACGAATGCACTGACTCCTCACCCTGGACCTCTAGGGTGGTTCTGCCACTATACCCATGTTAACACTGAGGGCACAGAGAGAGCAAGGGGCTTGCCCAGGGTCACACAGCGTGCTGGGGCAAAGCTGGGATCTCAGCCCAGAACAGGCACTTTTAGCCCACCACGCTGTGCTGCTCCTTCCCGCCTCTCCCGCCCTGTGTCTCCTGCGTCCTTCCCCTGATCTCTCCTGTGTCTCTCACCTCCCACCAGCTTCAGTTTCATTCCTCACGCCCACCCACCCCCCTGCTAGTTCAGGCCCTGCCCCCCTGAGTTTGTGCCACTTCACCCAGTGGCCCTCTCTGCCCCCAGGCTCCTTTTCCCCTCCAGGTCTCACTCAAATATCACCTCCTCCGAGAGGCCCTTCCTGCCTGCAGACCACTCTCTAGCCCCATCCCCCCACTTTTCTCCTCCCCTTAGCACTTGTGGCCTGGAGATGTTCCTGCCTTTGCTTCCACCTTGTCTGTCTGCCCCTGTGCCAGGATGAAAGCTCTGGGCAGCCTAGCCCTGGTCCGCCTGGCTCACTGTGGTGTCCCCGGCTCCCAGAGCAGGGCCTGGCACACAGTGGGTGCTCAGCGCATACTTGTGGGTGGACGAACAAAACTGAACGGAACGATTCCCTGAGCCGTCGGCTCTGCTCCTGCGTTTTCCATGAGGGCTGGCACGGGTGTGTTTGTGCCACCCTCAGGCTCCTCCTTCCAGGGCATGGCCTGGGCACCCAGGCTGCCCCGAGGGCCTGCCTTTCGTACTGCTCTGAGCAGGTGTGTCGGGTGGGCCTGCCCCAGGCTGATGGGTGGGTGGGTGGGAGTGGATGTGGGTACCTCCAGCTCTGCCTGGGCCTGGCACTCGGAGACCCGTCCTCACCTTCCCCACATCGTCCTGTCTGGGGGTGCACTTCTCACCCACCCCCGAAGGCACGGATCCCTGGCACTTATGTGACGTGGCCACCGCGTGAGCTCGTCGTGTTCCTGCCTCTCGCCGTGCTGCTCGTGTCTCTTACCTTTCGGCCGTCCAGGGAGGCCTGCTCGAGTCTATGACACCAGGATGCTGGGGCCGGGGGGTGCTGTCTCCTGAGGCCACGCTAGGTGTGCCTCAATACCTTTCTAGGAGGAGGAGGAGGATGCTGGCTGAGGGGCCCACCCGGACTACGACTGGGGTTCTCTCCTGGAGGGCGTCCCTCCTCCCCAGGTAGCTGAGCCCAAGAGCAGGAAAAGTGTCCAGAGGGCCCGCTGTGTTCAGGGTGTAGTTCTACGTACTTATATCTCGTAGCATTTAGAGGTAGAGACTGTTATCATTCCCATTTTGCAGGTGAGGAAACTGAGGGACAGCAGTCAGGCCTGCCCTGGGGCACACAGCCCGTGAGTGGCAGATGGAGGCGCTGCTCCAGCCCCTACATGTGTTCCCACCACATTCTCTCAGGGCACATCTGGTTTGGAGCTCCTTCCAGAAGGTTCTGGCTGCCACGGCCCACTCTCCCTCTGCTGCTCATACCTCCTTCTGTTGGGTTAAGTGGTTCTCCAGATCTTGGACTTTTCTCTTTTCCGACTCTAAGGCTTCCTTCGCTTTTCTTTTCTCGTGGGCCAAGCTGCTCTCCCAAACCTGCAAGTCAACGACCAGGGGTCTGGGTGGCTGCACACCTAGCGGGGGGAGTTGCTAAAATAACAATGATAACACACTCTGGGAGGCCGAGGTGGGTGGATCGCTCAAGGTCAGGAGTTCGAAACCAGCCTGAGCAAGAGTAAGACCCCGTCTCTACTAAAAATAGAAGGAAATTAATTGGCCAACTAAAAATATATATAGAAAAAATTAGCCAG
>CAUYRT010078541.1:0-32645 GCA_963574885.1 Lepilemur ruficaudatus
AGTTGGCCAATTAATTTCTTTCTATTTATAGTAGAGACGGGGTCTCGCTCTTGCTCAGGCTGGTCTCGAACTCCTGACCTTGAGCTATCCACCCGCCTCGGCCTCCCAGAGTGCTAGGATTACAGGCGTGAGCCACCGCGCCCGGCAAGTCGTGTCTGTTTTTGAACTTCGTATAAATGAAATCTTACAGCATGTCTTCTGGATATCTGGCTTCTTTAGCTCTCTGTCTGTGAAAGTCTTCCCAGGTTGTTGCCCGTAGCAGGAGTTCTATAACAACTAATTTTTAAGGTTCCACATATTATTTTACAATATTTAAAATAAAGAATCTGAATTTCAATTCCAGATGTTTTGCAGTTTGGTGAATAAATAGTGAACTTTAAGGATAATGGAGATTCTAAAATGCTTCTGAAAGTTCCAGTGGGATGTTTATAAGATGGGAGAAATTACAGCATGTTTCTGTGTGGATAGGAGTGATAGAGGGAAAATGGACCAGGAGACTTACAAGCTGGTTCTTAAGGAGGTAACAGGGGATAGAGACAGGACAGAGGGGAGGGGGACTGGACTTGAAGAAGAGCCCAGCTCATCCTGGTAAAAGATAGGAAAGTTTTAGCACTTGACACTCCCTCTAAATTGTACAAAGCACTCTCCTGGTTTTTGTATGTTAGCAGCTATTGCACACAGCATAAAAGCTCAAAACAGGTCTTCGGACTGCCAGTCTGGTGTTGATGCTGACGATGCGGCTTCCTTTAGGGCCCTTAATAAAGAACTGGACAAATATTGGAGATGTTTGTTCTAAGTGGTGCGGCAAGAGGGAGAGGAGAGCAGTGGGCAGTTATGACAAAGGATGTTTGGGAAGGAAGAGGAGCCAGGACAGGGAGGGGAGGCGGAGGCTGGAGGAAGGGGCTGGGACAAGAGCTTCAAGAGTCCCGCAGGTGAGGCCTGGGTGTGCTGATGCAGCAGAACACTGCTCTGCAGTGAAAAGGATGAGCAGCATGGCTGAATCTCACAGCCGATACCCAGAGCCCAAGAAGCAGACACACACCAGGGCATGCAGCAGGGCTCCTTTCAAACTCCAAAGTTGGGCAAAAGAAATCAAAGTAGAGGTCAGGATGGTGGTTAGTGGGGATAGAGGAGGTTATCAGCTGGGAGGGACATGAGAGCTTTTAGGGGGCTAGAAACTTCTAGCTTGAGCTAAGTGGTAGCTACTCAGGTGAATGTATTTGTAAAAATTTATTGAGATTACCTTTAAAATTTGTGTACTGTATGTAAAATATATCTCAGTTAAAGACAAAAGAGTTGGGCCCCAGAGCTAGACTTTGACAGGGTAGTGGGAGCCTTGAAGAGTTTTAAGCATGGGGAAGGCTCAGTCAGGCGTGGGTGTTAGAAAGTCCTCAGGGCAGTATGAGGGATGCATGAAGGGGAAAGGCCGGGCCCCAGCCTCAGCCTGCAACTGGCTATATAACCCTGGGAGAGCCCTTGCCCCTCTCCAGACCCTCTTTTCCCAGGCCTCTCCTGGGAGTGGAGGCAGAACAGAAATAGGAGAGGGAAGTAGCCAAAATGAGCATGAGACTAAGGCCCTGGAGGACAGAGCTCTCTGATTCATGTCCGCAGTCCAGCTCCTGGCTCAGGGCCTTTAGACAGTGTTGACTTGGTGAGAAGCGGTGCAAAAACTGCCAAACCAGGGCACTGGGACCTGAGCCCCACAGAGGAGAGTGGGGCAAGTAGGCCGGGGCTGACCCAGGATTATTCAAAACATGAAATCTCTTGTGAGTTCTCTCAGTTTCTTAGTCAAAAGCCCCTTCTAACCACTTCTGACCTTGTCTCAGCTGAAACCAACATGTGGTGGAAAGTGAGGAGCTTCGGGCCGCCCCAGGCATTGAGTGTGTTCATTCAGTGACCTTCACTGAGGCCCTGCATGTGCCAGGCCCTTGGTGTTGAGGACACGATAGTGAACAAAAATGAAACTACAGTGTGATGATCTCTGAGTGTCTGAATGGGCCAGCTGGCTAAGTGCTAGGTAGGGCTCTGGGGCCAGGCCGCCTGGGTCACAGCCTAGCTCTCCCACCTCTTTGCTATGGCTTTAGATAGTTTCTTCATCTGTAAAATGAGACTAGCAGTGCTCGCTTTGCCTCCTTTTGTGAGATCACTTGTATAAAGAGCTTAGCGTGGTGCTTGACTCAATATTATTATTGTGATGGGGCAGGTTAATGGAGCTGTGGGCGCTTCAGAGAGGACTTCCTGGAGGAGGGGACATCTAAGCCAAGGCCTAATGGAAGAGAAGGAAGGAGTTTGCTAGCTGAAGGGGAACGGAACAAGGAAAGAGTGGTCCCAGAGGAATGGGTTTGGCAGGGGATCCAGCAACACTGCTAGGAGGGCTTCTTGGAGGGGGACGTCTTTGGAGGTCTCCTCCAGTTCTTTCTTGCCCCGACTTTACTCCTCTGGCATCCAGAGGAAGCGCAGTGTATAGCAGTGGGTGGTGGAGGCCCTGATTTAGCTCTCGGGCCTGAGGGGTGAGGCTGGCTGTGGACTTTAGGGAAATCCAAAGATAGCTCAGCAGAGGAGGATGACTGGCAGCCTGGGCTTCCCCTCAAAGCGAGGGAAGCAAGAATGAATCAGCCCCTCAAGCTGGAATGAAGCCACTGTGGGGAGTCAGATCTGGGTTCAAGGCCCAAGGCCATTCCGCCTCTGACTCACACCAGGCAGAGTGGAGAGGGCGGGCCCAGCAGTGGGCAGGGTCGGGTGTGAGCGTGGGCTCTGCAGGCGGGCTCCTGGCTTCCCGGCTGGGGGCCTTGCACCAGGCCCGGCTCCTCTTGAAACCTCAGTTTTTATATCTGTATAGTGGGGCAGGGAGGGTCATGGCGTGGTTATGGTGGGGACTTACGAAAAGCAGGGAGCACAGAGCCTGGCACACAGTAGGGCCTCTGTAAGTGCCAGTCCCTCTCCTTTCCCCCAAGTCCTAGCAGACTCCTCTTGACCAGATGTGTAACGGCTATGTGGGATGGTTTGGGGCTGCTGTTCATCTCTTGTTGAGTAAGTTACCATCTAGGTTCTGGTAAGGCATGAGCAAAAGCGTGAAAGCAGCCAAAAAAGGAAAAAAGGAAGAAAAAGGGCAGCCACGCACTGTGTATGAAAATCATTAACAATAATAAAAGTGATTCTGTCATGTATTTGGTTCTTACTAAATGCCCAACCCTCTGTGCCATTGCTTGTTTTAATCTTCACAGCAGTTCCAAAGAAAGGCCACTCCTGTTGACATGTGAGGTAAAAAGTTCAGAGGGGTATAGCCACTTATCCAAGGTCACACAGTGAGAGGGTGGCAGAACCAGGATTTGGACGCCGATCTGTCTGAATTCAAAGCTCCTGCTCTTAGCCTGAGGTCTGGGATTTGAGGACTGCCCAGCCTACAGAGTGGAAGGGCACTTAGGGAAGCCCTCTGTTTATAGATATGGAAACTGAGGTTCAGACAGGGCGATGGGTGATCTGCCAGTTTGAAGAGTAGACGTGTTTATAAGGAAACAGCAACTCCTGGCTTTGTTTAATATTTATTACAAAGTATAAGAACAGAGACTGGTGAGTTGCACTCACTCCACCAGATAGTCCCTGCAGCTTTGGAAAATCGGTGTCTCCTTGCTGCCCTGCCAGGGGACGCCACCTCCCGCCTGGCCCCAGCCTCATACCTGGTTCCTTTAGCTCATCCAACAGTAACTGAAGCTTCCCAGAATCCTGGACTTTGGGCCTCTAGTTCCCTCCTCCCTTGGGACCCAGGAGTCCAGCCCCCAGGCACCTCCACTTCTAACTGAAAGCCAGAGGTCGTCTTATAGCAGCATAGTGAGATTGTCTTTGATGAGGGTATGTGGAGGGGTAGTGACCATGCTCCCATCTGGGGAGGGCCAGGGTGGGCCAGGGCTTCCCCCTGTAGCCAATGTCCCTTCCAGCAGCCATCAGCGAGTCAACCTGCCCCAAGGTGGGTCCCCCTTCGGTCCTTGCACTTGAGGTGCTTTATTCTTGGGGTTGGGTCAGAAGTGGCAAGGAGGATGTCCTTCTCCTCAGTCCTAGGGAAAGTAGCCTGATTCCTCCTCCATGGGTCCTGGAGAGACAAAGAGAGAGACTGATGGACAGACAGACCAGAAAGAAGAGAGCGAGAGTGGGGACACACCAAGGCGGAGGCAGACAGGAACCGGGGGGCAGAGGTGGCAAGAAGAAGGTGGTGGTATCTGGGCACCAAGAGACCAGGGTGTGGATGGGCATTTGGACAGAGGCATAGGATAGACAGAGCCAGAGAAGAGGACCAGAGATAGGCAGAGAGAGACAGAGCAAGCCGAGAAAGAGGGGGAAGGGTATTGAGAGTCAGTGAAGGGGAGAAGAAATGTCTCTCCTTCACTGCCATTCCAGCTCCGAACTCAGAGTCCTTTCCTCCAGACAGAGCCAGAGCCGAGGAGAAAGAGTGGCCTTGTCTCCAGGCCATCCCCCGCCCCCTTAGCCACACAGGGTGCTGGCCACAGACACTCTTCCTCCAGGATGCCTTCCTGCCCAAGTCCCAGCGCCCTCACCAGCTACGTGGCCTCCTGGCTGGGTTCTGGAAGCTGCTGCGGGCTCAGGGCAGTGTTAAGCAGCCCGGTGAGGGCATCCAGTTTCCCCGCCAGTGTGTCAATCCGCTTCTCCAGGGCCCGGTGTGAGCTGCTCAGACCCAGCTGCAAGTCACACAGGATCATGTGCATCTGGGCAGGAGGAGAGGGTTGGAGCTGTCAGGGGACTGGACTCGGGTAGACCCCCCCTCCCTGCTCCATAGGGTGAGGTAGTGGAAACAACACTGACTAAGGCCTATGGCTCCCTGAGGATTATCCTTGATAATAACTATTACCACTTATTGACCACCTGCCAAATCCCAGTTACTTGGCCAGGTGCGTTTCCTGTATGGTTTCTTTTTCTTTTCTTTTTTTTTCTCCTGTTCTCCTAACCCCATCCTCTATGGTTTAAAATGTCCCTTAAAATTGTGGGGAGTACAAATCCTGTTCTCATCTGACAGCTAAGGAAACAGGCATGGAACAGTTAAATGACATGCCCAAGGCAGCCCCTGGAACACAGTAGGTGATCATTAAATATCTGTGGAATTGATGATGCCTGACTTCAAAATCTGCATAGCCCTGCATTGCATTCTCAAACTAGGATTCATAGCTTGATCCTTGAGGGCTCGTGAGCTTTCTATGGAGATTCTTGAATTCTGTGTTTTTGGCCTGATGACCTTCAGAAATTATGACCTGCCCATTCCTGCAGATCTGGGCCACTACTGTGACCTGCCATGTGGTTTTGGGGCCTGCATCTGTGATTGTGTTTACTATGGCATCAGGGCCAAAGGCCACTGTTTGAACTGTTGCGGGCTAATGAGAAAAAGCAAAGGCCACTGGCTAAGCAGAAGGCGCTGTGAGCCAGGCCAAGGGGGTGTTGTGATGTCACTGTCCCTGAGCACTGGTGGAATCAAGGGGTCTCAGCAGCAGAAGGGGGCGGGTGAGCTGAATCGTGCCTGGGCCAGGCAGGCGTGCCCGGCGTGGGAGCCCCTATGGCCCTGGGCACACCCTCTTCATAATAGCAGCAGAGATTGAGTTTTACTGAAATAATGTCACCTGTCTCCAAGTCCGTGTTGTTAATTTGAATTTTATTGGTTTTGCCATCTATGTTTGAGCTTGGTCTGTAAATTTGCTTTGGTTTTATTGTATTGTATTATCAGTTGTAGTTAGAAGGAATTTTATATCCGTCCGCATGTAACTTGACAATAAAGATAATGAAACCAAACACTGAAGTTCTTTGTACAATTTCTTTTTTTTGTAAGTTTATAAGGGATCCACACCTTACTTAAGCGTCAGCAGTTCTGTATTGCATCATTCATTCCTTCCTTCATCCATTCAACCATAAACATTTACCAAGTACCTGTGTGTGCCAGGCCCCTGCCAAGGTTCCTTGTTCTAGGGCCAGATTTCCCCACCGGTGGCCCCAAACTCCCCCTTCTTCCAGACCTCCTCCCACGGGGTCCCAGTACCTTGGAGATGTCCACCATAGAGTTCACTTGTTCCCGGAGCTTTCGATGTTTCAGCCGCACCTGGCGGAACCTGTGAGTAGAAGTGGGTGGGGGGAGGTCAGGTCTCCTACAAGCCTGGTCCCTAGATGTGGCCTTAGCTCGGGAGTGGGATGAGGAGAGGAGAGACCAATGTAGACAGAGAACAAAGGAGAAAAGTTGCCTAAGAATTGAAGGAGTGGAAGGGGGTGACTGTACCCATGAATCCCCATCCCCAGTAGAGACTCGAGTACCCAGGCCCACAGACACTCTGAGACATGCATAGATAAACCAGCACAGACACAAAGAGTTGTGGTCAGAGCCAGGGGGGCAGCTGTTCAGTGAGACGACACGTGGGTGTTCTGACCTGGACAGGCATGGACACGGACATGCACACAAGCCATGCAGAGAGGGGACGCAGACACGTGTGCACGTGGATGCATGCACACACACACAGCGGCCCTCACGCGTTGATGGCGGCCAGCAGCCTACGCTGGTGCCTGCGGGCAGCTCCAGCGTCCTTCCTACGCGTGTGCTTGTAGAACATCCAGGCTTCTTGCAGCACTCGGGCAGCTGACTCCTTCATCTGGGAGTGGGTGGCACAGTGTCAGTGGAGGTAGACCCTTAGGGCTCTGGGAAGAGGGTTCTGAGGGTCCGGACTCCTAGGTCTTGGGGGAGGAGTGGGTTAGGGACCTGGCCTCCAGGCTCCTGAGGAAGGGGGCGTGCTCTGGGTGCCGTATGCCCACCCTCACCTCTTTAGCATACTGTATGTCCATCATGAAGTTGTGCACGTGCTTCTCTGCCTTGTTGAACTCCAGCTTCCGGGCCACCACGGCCACCAGCAGGGCTGTGCAGCAGACCCCCTGTGGGCACAGTAGGCACCATGGCAGGAGGCTGTGGGGCTCTGGGGGCCAGTCCTGTGCAACCAACTCCCTCCTTGAGCTCTCCCAACAGCCACAAAAGGCAAATACAGCCATCCCCAGTAGACAGACAAGCAAACAGCCTCAGAGAGAAGGACCAAGGTCCCACAGCTCAGAGTGGTGGAGCTGAAATCTCGTATGTCTAAGTCCAAATTCTAAGTGTAGCATTCACACCATCGGAATGGCCTCTTTCATTACACATATGATTGGAGGAGGAAGAAGGCGGCTGGTTCTGGGTGAGGGGCAGACCTCCGGCTCCTGCACGGACCCTTCCTCCTCACTGCTCACACCTAGTCGGCCATCAGGTCATGGAGGGTGTTCCTCCCCTTCCTCCCCCCTACACAGCCCTGCCCAGCTCTGGCCCTGTCCTCTCTCTCCTGGACCATCTCCAGCCTCCTACTCACCCTATCATGACCCCAGGGAGACCTAACACCCTTTTATGACCCTGCCCCCTCACTCTGATCTCCCACTGGGCTCCCACTGCCCTGAACTCAGCCTGGCTCTCAAGGCCTCTGAAGGTCTATGCCTCCCTTCCAGACAACTCCCAGCCCTGGCTGCATTCTTTCTCCCCCGCCTGAGTGCCTTCCTCCGAACACTCATCCTTCTCCTTTCCTTCTCCCGGTGCTCCTGATCCTCAAGGCCCTGCCAAATCCCAACTGCTCTGTGGTAGCTGCTCATTTGTCCTTGAGTTAGAATGAATGCTTTGACGCTGACCCCCACTATGTTTCAGCTCTCAGTCACTCAGAACAATTTACTAGTCAGGAACGTTGGCTCCAAGAATGGCTTGAGTTCCACGCCCAGCTCTAAGCAAGTTATTTAGTCTCAGTGTCTCAGCTTCTCATCTGTGACAATGGGCATGGCCTCACAGTGCTACTCTGTGGATTCCGCGAGTTAACACCAGGGAAGTGCGTAGAGCAGGGACTGGCACAGGCATGTGCTTGGTGCATGTGAGCTATACTTATCCCACGGTGCCACGGGGCCTCTCTGCCGGGAGGGGGCTGGGAGCCTTATCTCTCTAGGTCTCAGCCTGTCCTTTTGTCAAGCCCTGAGAGTCCCTGCCTGAGCCTCTGCCCCTATTCCCTTGTTCCAAAAACTCACCACTGTAGGGGGTGGAGTATTTCACCTCATCCATCACCTGTGGACCCAGGACTTGGTGTATCAACATGTCCTTTCTGGGACATCAGGGTTAGGGGCTGGTGGCTTAGGTCCCTGAAGACGAGGGGAACCAGATCTTGTGTGTGGGAAGGTGAAGACCAAAGCTGGGCCTTGGAGGGGACTAGGGGTAGGGTAGGAGGAACTAGATGGCTGGGTCTGTGGAGGGAAGGAGGCGGCTATCTGGATTTAGGAGGAGGCTGACTCTGGGGAGGGGGCTTGAGTTGGGGGCTTGAGTCAGGGGCTGTGGAGCCTGTACCTCGTCCTTGAGGGCATAGAAGCTGGGGTGGGGGTGGCTGGGTGCCTGGGACCAGTTACAACAACAGTGCTCCCAGCACTATTTGCTGAGCACTTCTATGTGCTGGGCACTGTTTGAAGTCCTTTGCGTGGTTGGACTCATTTAATCATCTCAGCAACCCCATGAGGTTGTACTGGCATCTGTGTTTTACAGATGAACAAAGTGAGGTCTAGAGAGATGTGGCTTGCCTAAGCTCCCCAACTAGGGAGTGGCAGAAGCAGGATTTGGACCCAGGTAGCCCAGCCCCACAGGCATGCACTTGATGACTAGACTCTGTAACCTCAACAGAGGCTGGGAGAATGGACTCCCGGGTTCTAGAGGAACCTAGAGCTGGAAAACCGGGTGCCTGACTCCTGGACAGTTTAGAGGATGGGGAAAGGCTGTCTAGGCCTTGATGGGGCTGGGGATAGATTCCTGGGTTCTGGGAGAATATGGGGCTGGGAAGTCAGGGGCCTGGGTCCCCAAGGAGGATGAGGGCTAGGGTCCTAGGTTCTAAAGAGAACAAGAACTTAGGGGCTGGACTCTTTGGTCCTAAAAGGAAATGGGGCTGCATATCTGGCTCCTGAAGAGGGAATGGGGCTGTGGGGTTCCCAGACACCCTGGTTTCTCAGCAGGTGTCCCTGAGAGCCTGTGTTGGCTCCATGGTTTCCTGGGGCCCAGAGGATGACAGTTTGGGATAGGGGTAGGGTCCCTGAGGGGGCTGTACTCACCATGACTCCAGTGCAGAGGCAGACAATCTTGCCCCACATGGTGCCGGGCACCACGTCCCCATAGCCGATGGTCAGGAACGTGATGGGGATCAGCCACAGTGTGTCTGAAAGGTGTCCGGTGGCATTAATAGCCTGCCTATGGGGAAGGGTGGGTTAGTTCTGAAACCCCACCCTGGGGGTTTCCACAATGTTTCCTCCCACTCCCCTCCCCAATATAAACCTGTAGTCCCAAGAAGCACCTGGACAAAGAACCAGTGAGTTAGGAGCTCTGGAGAGCCTGCCTGACCCCCTCTCTGCTGTGACCTGGGCTAATTGCTCAGCCACTCTGGGCTGTGGGATTTGAACCTGGATCTGGCCAATTCCAAAGCCTGGATGGTTTCAGCGAGACTACTGGAGCTGCTGCACTCAGAGCATGTGCTTGGGGGTTGAGAGGGAAGGAAACCCAGCTTGAAGGTCACTTGTCAGACCCTGGCAGGGGCCTGCATCCGCACAGAGGAAGGGGTGCCTTTTCTAACTTCCACAAAGATGCTGTATGGCCTAGAAGTGGCCCTATCGGGACCAGAAAATGAGACTCTACAAAGGCTTGGTGAGACTCTGCCCTCCTTTTCCCTCGCTTCATAGAAGGGGACATTGAGGTCCAGCCATGGAAGGGATTGGAAAACTGAGATTTGTCTATTTGTCCACAGGCCCCTTGCATCAAGAGTAGCAGGAAAGGCCAGGCGTGGTGGCTCACGCCTGTAATCCTAGCACTCTGGGAGGCCGAGGCGGGTGGATCATTTGAGCTCAGGAGTTTGAGACCAGCCTGAGCAAGAGCGAGACCCCGTCTCTACTAAAAAAAATAGAAATTAGCTGGACAACTAAAAATACATAGAAAAAAATAACCAGGCATGGTGGCGTGTGCCTGTAGTCCCAGCTACTTGGGAGGCGGAGGCAGGAGGATCGCTTGAGCCCAGGAGTTTGAGGTTGCTGTGAGCTAGGCTGACGCCATGGCACTCTAGCCCGGGCAACAGACTGAGACTCTGTCTCAAAAAAATAAAAAAAATGTAGCAGGAAAAGCTTGCTTCATGAGAGCCCCAGACACCTCGCACTGTGAGCCAGAAGGGAAGGGCTTCCTAGGGTCTGTGTGTGTCTATGCTGGGGCTGGCTTGTTGGTTCCTCCAACCTCGGTGGACCAGGGTGTGGGCAAATCTCGCCCAGGAAAAGGAAAGGGACGCAAAGTGTGAGTTTTCTCCACTGCTTGGCCCCAGGGGCCCCCAACCTGCACCACCGTACAGGGCAGCCTTGGCTGTCTGAGGCTCCAGATACCACTATACCCCCGTCGGCCCGCAGCACCCTCACCTCTCAGCCACGGACAGCACCCAGGCCGTGGTGACCCAGAGGCCAAGAGTGAGGCAGAGCAGCAGGCGGCCCGGGTGCGTGTTCATGTACAGCTTGGCCACGAACCAGTGGCGGAAGCGGACCTGGTTGAGAGCGCCGATGCTGCGGTAGGACGCGTTGAGCAGGACGCCGCTGCGCAGGAGCACTGCGCGGGGCACCAGGTAGAGGCGCAGCAGCATAGCCAGCGACAATAGCGCCTCCCCCTGGCCCAGGAAGGTGGGCCAGGGCTGCGTTGTCACCAGCGGCGCCCCGGAACCCTGCGTGCACTGCAGGCTCGGCACAGGTGCCGGGTGCAGCCCGCACACCGCCAGCTCCAGCACGATCTGCGCCACCTGCCGCCCGGTCAGCGCCACGCGCCAGTCCCGGAGCCCGTTGTCGGTCATGAACAGCTGCGGGGAAGGAGCCAAGGAGGGAGAGGGTCAGGCGCAGGCCAGGCAATGGCCCGCCTGCGCCCAGAGATAAGGGGGGTGTGCCCGCTCCGCCTGCGAGGAAGGGAGATAGCGCGGGGGTGTGGGGCTGGGGAGGGCGGGGACATGAGGAAGACATCTCTCCACGTTCTCTCCTCTCTTCCCCCCTCCCCCAGTTTCAGCCCCCTTCCAGAACTTCCAGCCCATGAACACCAATTGGGCGCCTACTGTGTGCCCGGCATGGCATTGTTCTATCTGCTGAGCATGCAGAGTGAACAAAACAGACAGAAATCCTCCTCCCTGGAGCTTACATTCCACATCCCTGGAGCTCCCTCCTACTGTTTCTGGGACACTCAGAGTAACTGTAATAGTAATAGCATCAACAATAAAAACGGCCAACATTTATTGGGCATGTTGGATATGCCAGGCACTGCTCTCTCCGCTCTACATGTTGTGACTCAGTGAATGCTCACAACACAGTGAGAGCGATATTATTATCATACCCATTTTATAGATGTGGAAATGGAGGCTTGAGTCCCCCAGGTGGACAAGGGCACATTGGGCTACAAACCCAGGCCACTTAACTGCTCTACGATAGTGATAATGATAATGTGTACTTTTTACTGAGTGCCTCTTAGGTGCCAGGCACTGCATGGGGCGTTACCATGCATGGCCAGTAACCCCCATTTTATATGCAAAGGTGTGGGACGAGGGGTAAGGGGATGAGGGGAGGAGAATGGGGCAACAGGATCTGGGGAGATGGGAGCTGAGATGTGTCTGAGTGAGACCCAAGGGGGAGTATAGATGGGAAGAGTTCCTGTCTCTGGGGGGTGGGGTGTTCACACAAGATGGGGTGCTTAGGAATGGGCACTCACTGGGACCTCAGGTTGCTTGGGGACTGGAATAGGTGGGACCCCACGATGGAGCACAGAGATCTGGAGTGGGGCTGCCTGGGGGCAGAGTGGACAGGGGTCTGGGGCAGAGCAGCGCTGCTGGGGAGCTGGAGAGGTGGGGACTCCCAGCATCCGTGAGTGTGCGAGGGGGGCCTCGGGAGCTGCAGGTGGCCGGTGGGGGCTGCTCTAGCAGTCTCTGTCTCTCTGTCTGTGGTGCATCCCATCCAGGTGGGTGAGGGTGTGGACGCAGCATCTCGGGGTGGAGGAACCTCATTACTCAGATCAGGAGGAGGAGGAGGGTGGAAAGTGTGAGCCGACAGGGCGCGGTGGGGGTTGGGGGAGCAGGGCTTAGGGGAGGGGTCTGCCCTACCTGGACCTCTTTGGCGTGAAAGGCCACAATAAGGCACAGGAGCAGGAGGGTGGAAATGCTGATCATCCATTTAACCAGGAGCATGTAGAGCGCCCACTGTCGGGAGGGATAGAAAAGGGGGTGAATCCCGGGGCTCCACCCACTGTCCCTTCTCAATTCCCAATTTCCTAGCCTCCTTTCCCCTGAAACCAGCCCCTCCTGATGCCTCACCTCTAGGAAAGTCTCAAGACCAACATCTGGTCCCCAGGGATGTTCCCAAGGAGACAGCACTGTCCAGATGCTGGTGTCCACTCTCCTCCGATCTCCTCCCTGGGCCCGTACCCCTGAAGGGGGACCTTGAAACTCCTATTCCTTCTACTTCCCTGTCCCATTACCCATCAAAAATAGTTGCTCGGTTGTGTGTGTATGTGAGGTGGGGGGTGGAGAGAGAGGGAGGGAGACAGAGGTGTCTAGAAAAAGACATCTGGCCTCTGAAGAGTGCCCCCTCCCCTTCCCTTCCCACCCAGCTGGCCCTGCCCTAGAAACCAACTTCACTTGTGCCCCCCATTCCAGAAGAGCCTAGAAATGATCATTCACACCCCCCCTCCAAGGACTGAATCACACCCTTTCCTGCTCTCATCCAGGGGGCTGAATCCTTGAGACCCCAGCCCCAGCTCTGCGAGGCCCCGTCAGTCCTGCCCCCCACCCTGTGTCTCCTTCGCCCCCAGCCCCCACCCCCGCCCTCTCTCCTGGCTCGAAGCCCAGGGCAGATCTGGCCGGAAGCACAGGGCCTCTAGAAACCACCAAGAAGTATTTTTTTCCTCTCTTTGTGTGGTGCTACCTTGGAGGAACCTAGAATTCTGGAGGGAGTGATTTAGAAGGGACCAGGACCCCGTTGGATTTCCTAAGACGATTTGACCCTTGCCTGGGGGGTGTTGTCTGGGGAATGGGGCCACCTGGGCTCCCATGCTGAGCCCTGCACCTGTTTCTCTAAGACGGCTGCCAGCTCCCCTGGCTGGGCCAGCACCCCGCCTCTGAGCAGGGGAAGAGGGCCAGTTTCCTGCCCCGGGGGCCTGCTCCCCCACCCCCTCAAAGAACAATGGCGCTGTTGTCCCCAGCCCTCCCCCACCCCCTTCATCCTTCTATGTCTCCCTGGTTCCCTGTCTCCTTCTTCAGTCTGTCTCAACCCCCACCCCACTAGACACTTGCCCTCTCCCCACTGTGCATTCGCTTCTCTGGGGGCCCTCTCTACTTTTCCAATTCCTCTTCCCCCAAATCCCCGTCCTGGCCACACTTGGGCGCTACCGCTGCTCTCTGAATTTCTCTGTCTCGAGGGATGGTTGTTTCTGTCTCTCTTTGTGTTTTGTGGGTCTCTGTTTCAGTTGGACGTTCTGTCTCTCTGTGCGTACCTCTCACTAGCGTGTCTCTCGATAGCTTGCGAGCCTCCCTGTCTGTCTTCCTCTGTGGCTGGGCCTCTGTCTCTCTCTGCACCTCTCCCCATCCCTCCCCCTCTATCCCAGCCCGCACAGATATCTCCATCTTGTTCCCTGTACCCCGGCGTTTGGCACCTGCCTCTCCTCCAGCCTCTCCCCCGGGGAGCAGGTGTCTGGGTCCCTGCAAAAGGAGTTCATGACTGAGATGGAGGTGGGGAGGGGACAGAGAGGTTAGCATGACAGTCATCAAAGAGGAGCTGAGGAGGACCCTTAGGGTCATGTATTGCAGCCCTCATTCCCAGTTTACAGATGAGGAAACTGAGGCTTGGAGACCTGCAGCAGCTTCCCCAAGGGCCCAAAGATGGAAGCAGTGGCCTAGCAGGTGGTGGAGGGAAGGAAGAAATGAGAAGGGAGGGGGGGAAGGGGGTAGGAAGGACCCCCTTGTCCCTTCCCATCTGCCAGGTCCACCATGTGCCTACCTCCCCTGCTGGGCGCGGTGGTGGAGTGTGGGAGCGGCGGGCAGGCTCTGGCCATGCTTCCTGTTGGCATGGGCTTCGGCGGCCCCACCCCCTCGGTGCCTGCTGCCCTGGCCTCGGCTGCCTGGCCAGAGGAAGCTGCCTGCCCTGACCCTCCATGTGGCCCCTGGGCACTTCGGAGCTGCCCACCTCCCCCACCCCCAAATCCAAGTCTGAGTTTCAGGCCCCTGGGAGTCCTCTCTACTCAGTCTTCAAATCAGTGCCCTCCCACAACCAGCCCACTTCTGCAACCCTTGCCCCAGACAGATCTCCAGCCCTCCTTTCCTGTTGAGCAATTCTGTCCTCCCCTCAAGCCACTGATTTCAACCCTTGTCTTCCGTCTGCCCCCATCACTGCGCTGACCAGGGCTGGCATGTGACGGGTGCCTGCTGAGACCTGTCCCGACCCCACCTTTCCTTTTCCTCTCACTCACCACTCTCAAAGTCAGCCCCTCTTCCCCAAAGACTTTCTGAGCCCCCCTTCTCTCAGACATAGGAGTCTAGCCTTGCAGCCCCCTCCTGCCCTGGGACCTGGGAGTCCGTCCACTATAAACCTACCTCTCCACTATTTCCCAGACTAAACAGCATGTAGATTCTGGGGGAAATTGAGCTTCTTAACAAGGGGGGGGCAAAGGGTGTGTTTCTCATTTCCCACCCCCACCCCCAGCCAGTTTCTTCTGGGCTCTGCTCTCTGCAGCTGAGGCACTGGGTAAACGTTAGAGGTTAGATAAGGACCAAGGAGCTACCGCCCCCTGGGCGAAGTTAGTCTTTCTTGCCTCCCTCCCTTCACCAAACCTGGGCTACCTCTCCCTTAACCTGCTCTTCGGAGACTCCAGCGTCTGATCAGCCACCCTCTGGCCTCCAGGGTCCTAGACCTCCAGCCGTCTAATTGCAACACTTTCAAAGACTGAAACGCTGTGACACCTATTCCCTTCCTCTTGCAGAAAGGGCCCCCAGCTTCTAACTCTTTCAGGTCCCAGGAGTCCAGGGTTCCCAGCCCCTCCTCCCTCAGACACAGGGGTCCCAGTCCCCAGCCTCCCATGCCTCAGCGTAAGGGCTGCACTCACCCGGCACCCCCCGAACCACAGCATCTCCGCATGTAGCACCATGAGTCCGATGCCAACTCCCGCCAGAGCCAGCGCCCAGCCCGCCAGCGACTTCTCCTGCTCCAGCAAGCGCTTTCGGCGCCGCAGGGCCCCCAGGCCGGGCACCAGCTCCCCGCCCATGGCCCCCAGGGTCTTGGGGCTCAGCCAGCTTCCTGCCCAGGGTCCCCCACCTCGCAGCACACAAAGGGCAGCCACCGTGGCTTGCAGGTCGTCAGCCTGCTCTGCTGGCTCTGGGGCTTTTGCTCTGAGGCACAGCACAGCCCGTGCCCTCTGGGGAGTGGTGACGGCCGGGGCAGGGCGGGGAGGGGCGGGGAGGCCCCTGGGTAGGGGGAGGCTCCCCAACCCTTCTTCCCAGACTAAGGAGGGCAGAGCAAAGCAGAGGCGTCCATCCACGTGGATAACGACATACACTGACACACAACGGTCTGCACCTTGTGACACACACCTACACTTACCACACCCAGACACCACGGGACACCGCACGGCCGGAGACCGAGCCTAACACACCAGGGCACACAACACAACCTACACAGCGTGACTCACAACTCCTGGCAGACTCTGAAACCCACAGCCACACCCAGACACTGCACACACGGTGTGACACACACTGGCACTCGGCAAGGCAGACGGCATCCTGTGGCACACGGCCACCCAAACATTGTCCACACACAGGCACAAATATTACATTCAAAACTGCCACACCATTCTCTGACACAATGAGCCACGTCCAAATACCACACATAGGGTGACGCACATCTGTGGCCACACAAACACAACATACACCAAGAGCTACACAAACACACAGTATGTATTGACATAGTGATACCTCAGTGCCACACACAACACACCTATGTAAACAACACACTTGCGGTTTCCCAAACATCACGCACCGTGGAATGATACCCGATGTGTGCAGACACACAACCATTTAGGGACACACCTGCGGCAGCTCCCAATCACCCAGCGCCTAGAGAAATGTACAGTGACATACATCACGGCGCATGGCCGCTCAAACACATGTACTGGCGGTGGTGACTCACAGCACACACTGAATCATCGGAACACGCGTTGTACACAACGTGTGTGCACACTGCAATTCGGATTTATGGTTGGAGGACAGTATGAATGGATGCGTGCAGAGACCAGCAATGTACAAGGACTTAGAGAAACCCAAGCAGTACATGCCCAAAGGAAGACATTTTGTTATATTTTGGCGACACAGGACACAACCCAGGATGATGCTCCAGGGGAGGGGGTGGGATGGGACCTCCATGGACCCTGATGCCCAATGCAGCATACGCCATCACCTCCGACCCCTAAGCTACTACCCAGCGCCACATGCAACACCTACACATGGCCCAGCACACGCTACATTCCAACATGTGTGGCCACACAAACACAACATAAAAGGAGTAATACACAGAGTGACACAAAACACATTGATACAGCATTTCCTAACACACACAACCCTTCACAAACTCCACATGTCACACGAAACACCAAATGTGACCCACTGACACAGCTGACACTGGAAATGAAACAGGACATGAAACCAGAGAGGGACACAGAGATGGGGACAGAGACTAAGATGCATGAGAGACACAGAGACACCAAGAAGGAAGAGAGACAGAGACAAACAGGCAGAGAGATGCGCAGACACTTAGAGAGATGGAGATGGAAAGAGAGATAGAGACAGAGATAAAGACACTGAGGGCTGCGACAACACACACAACACGGGGGGGGGCGGATCCTCGGGCGCAACATAACACACAGCCACACACGCACAGCACACGCTGAGCAGCGGGTGCCCAGGCTCTGTTCTTGGCTGGGAAGGAAGAGGCCCCCAAAGAGATGAAAGACACACTGACACGCAGAGCAGCAAATGCCATGTAAGAAGATGTGCAGTGACTCCCAGAGGGACACACAACGCAGACTGTGACAGCACGCGGCTGCACAACAGTAACACGTGGATCTGGGCCTCGTACATTGGGGCACACAGCTCAACACCCTCCCACGGCGACATGGAGGGACACACTGACATGGTGACACCAATTGCCTCTCATAGTGTCACACACTGATCTGGCGACACCACTCTCCGAGGAGCATGCGGACACAACCCCTTCTCTCCCCATGTCCTGGGTCGTGCAGGAACACGGACCCACTGGCCGCAGGGAAATGAGACACTCATGCACAGACATGCCTGGCAACACACCAACACAACCCACACGGACACACCCGGAGACACCAAACCACACACACAGACACGCCCGGTGACAAAAACACAACCCGTGTGGGGCTCCACCCCACAGCACACACATGATTCCCTCTCGGGTGAGACACGGCAGGAGAGGGATGGAGACGTGCCCAGGCACACCCGGGCACCGCGCGTGTCCACCCAGGGAACACGCTGCCGCCGGGTGCCCTTGAGGCTGCAGCCTGAGCGCTGCTGTACCCGCCGCCCTCGGGCCAGCGCCCAGCTCTCTGGGCCTCACGTCCTTTCTCAGTCTCTCCTGCTTGGAAGCCTCCTGGTTTGTTTTTATTTCTGTCTCTGTCTCTCTCTCCATCTAAGTGTCTCCATATCTCTCTGCCCATTTGTCTCTGTCTCTGCCTCTCTTGCCTTCTTGGTGTCTCTGTGTCTCTCATGTATCTCGGTCTCTATCCCCACCTCTGTGTCCCTCTCTGTTCTCCTGTTTCATTCTCCCTCCCCGCCACTGTCTCTGTCTCCATTTTTCTCCAGTTCAGCACTGCTGGGTTTCTGCCCTGCTGTCTCTGTGCTCTCTTTTCTGCCTCATTCTCTCTGCCTCTAGGACTCTGAGTTTCTGTCTCTGTCTCTTGCTGCATCAGTGTCTCTCTCTGTGTCTCTGTTTCTCTGTTGAACTCTCTCCCTGCCTCCAAATCTCCCTTTCAGCCTCAGTCTCTCTCTCTCTTTCTCTGTGTGCTGGTCTCTGCCTTGGTTTCTCTCTGCTGTTCACTGGCACAGCTGTAGCCGGTTCCACCCCAGCGCCACTCAGAAGCCGAGGGCCAGAGAAACAGAGACCTCCAGCTGCAGCCCCTCCACGGCATCTGGGCCCCAGTTCAGGCATTTGTGAAAAATTGACACACAGACAGATACAGAGGGAGAGAGAGAGACCTTGAGGCCAGGCCCAGTGGCTCACGCCTGTAATGCCAACACTTTGGGAGGCTGAGGCAGGAGGATCGCTTGAGCCCAGGAATTGGAGGCTGCAGGGATCTATGATGACGCCGCTGCACTCTAGCCCAGGGGACAGAGCGAAATCCTGTCTCAAAAACAACATCAACAACAACAATAACAAAAGAGACCTTGAGTGGTTCAGCTGGAGGGACAGTGAGACTGTATTAAAAAATCAAAGAGATGGAGAGAGGAGAGACCCAGAGGTGAAGGGAAACAGAAGCCAGAATCAAGACATGGAAGTTGGAGGGTGGAAAAATTTTGTCTCCAAACAGACCACAAGTGAAAGAGAAGGACAGCAGAGGCTGGGCATGGGAGGTGCCTGGGTGGGTAGCGGCGGTCGGGTCACAGAGGGAAGGGCACCAGCCTTCCAACTGACGTCCAGGGATGTGGGGGCAGCTGGTGGGAAGCAGTAGTCCACAGCCAGCTGCCTCCAGCCCAGGGAAGGGCTGAGAGGGACGTGGGGGTGACTCAGGGCCCCAGAGCTTCCTGTGACTCAGCCTTGGTCTCAACTCTGGAGTGGGGAGTGGACGCGGAGAGGGGGGTCTGTAAAAGGGAGGGAAAGGGAAAAGCAGAGGACTTCAGTGTCTAACAGGAGGGGCCCAAGAGGACGGACTGGAGCTGGACCCCGGGTCTGAGGGAGGAGGGGCTGGGGGCCTGGGCCCCTGGGGCCGAGGGAGGAGGAAGCTGTGTGTCCCATACACTGGAAGAACTGATTCCAGAGTCTTCAGGACTTTTCTTTGGCCTTGTCCCAGCTGCCCCACCTTCGTCCCAGCTCCATCTCCGGGCCTGGAAGGGACCCAGGTGCCTTGGGGCCCAGCCGGAAGGGGCCAGGGACAAAGGCTTGTTTAACTGGGCAGAGTGGTGGAGGGGAGTGAAGAAGAGGGTGTCTCAGTCGGAAAGGTCACTCATCGCCCGGGGCTTGTGCAGGGAAAGGCAGGGCTGAGCCGCGGGTAAGACATCCTAAAAGTCAGAGGTCTATGACGGCAAATCCTCAACCACTGTCTCTGGGACGTTGGCGTTTGGAGGCTCCAGGACGTAGGGATACTGCCCTCTCGCGGTGACTTTGGAAACTGCAGGCACTCCGCTTGTCTCAGCGGTTTCTTGTCAGCATATATTGAGCACCTGCCCGGCATTGCTCTAAGAACTGGGGACGCAGTAATGAACAAAAACAGACAAAATCCTTGCCCTCATGGCGCTTCCAGGCTAAAGGAAGGAGACCTCGTGGTTCCACCAATCTCAGTCTCTCTTGTTTTCACTCTGAGTGTTTGCTTTTCTCCCTGGATCTCCTGGGCTTTGCTTCTCTGTTTCTGTCTCCTGATGTTGGTCTCCACCTGCACGCTTTCCCCCGTTCTCCTTTTTCTTTTTCTTTATTTTTCTTTTCTTTTCTTTTTTTTTTTTGAGACAAAGTCTCACTCTCTTGCCCGGGCTAGAGTGCCGTGGTGTCAGCCTAGCTCACAGCAACCTCAAACTCCGGAGCTCAAGCGATCCTCCTGCCTCGGCCTCCCAGAGTGCTAGGATTACAGGCGTGAGCCACCGCACCCGGCCTCCTTTTTCTTTCTCTATGTTTTTTCTTATTCTCTCCTTTGTATCTCTGTATTCCCCAACAATGAAAAATTATGTATATTAATGTGAACACACACAGACATAGACATGCACACACACACTATATACCATCTGTATATGTACATATAGAGCATATGTACATATCACACAATCTGGGAGTCTAGAGACCTCGGTTTCAGCCTTGAAGGGACCATTGACTTTATTTCTGTGTGGAATATAACACACACACAGCTTGGTTTAGAGATGGACCTGAGTTCAAGAACAGCTGCCATTCCTAACTGTGTGCCCTGTGAGATCTGTAAAATAGGGATGATGACACTTATGTCACAGGGTTGCTTGAGGATTAGGATCAGCTACAGCTCTCAACACAGGACTTGGGAGATGTTGAGCACTTGTGGTGCTTTGTTTCCCAAGTTGGTTGCCAATGACTCCTCTGTTTTCTATACTGGCACGTGACTTCTCCCACCAAGAGGTAGAGTGTGTTCCTTCTTCAATCTGGCTGGCTCATGACCTGCTTTGAGTAACAGATTGCAGCAGAAATGATGGGGGTGCAGTTCCAGGTCCAGTTGTCAAGAGAACTAGAAGCTTCTGCTTTTGTGCCCTTAGATCTCAAAGACCACCATGCTGTGAGGAAGCCCAAGCTAGTCCCATGGAGAGGCCATGCAGGGGAGAGTCAAGGTACTCTGGCTAAAAGCTCCAGTCCAGCCCTAACAGAATGCAGCCACATGAGTGGCTTCAGGAGAGACC
Organism: Lepilemur ruficaudatus; assembly: GCA_963574885.1. Taxonomy (NCBI): domain Eukaryota; kingdom Metazoa; phylum Chordata; class Mammalia; order Primates; family Lepilemuridae; genus Lepilemur; species Lepilemur ruficaudatus. The sequence continues at coordinate 20,709 of CAUYRT010078541.1, forward strand.
AGCAGAAGTGCCTAGCCAACCCTCAGAATCATGAGAAATCATATATTTTGTTTGTTTGTTTTAAGACGCTAACTCTTGGCTGGGTGCGGTGGCTCACGCCTGTAATCCCAGCATCCTGGGAGGCTGAGGCGGGAGGATTGCTTGAGCTCAGAAGTTTGAGACCAGCCTGAGCAAGAGTGAGACCCCGTCTCCACTATAGAAAAAAATCAGCTGGGTGTGGTGGCATTCATCTGTAGTCCCAGACACTTGGGAGGCTGAGGCAGGAGGATCGTTTGAGCCCAGGAGTTTGAGGTTGTTGTGAGCTAGGCTTATGCCATGGCACTCTATCCCAGGCAACAGAGTGAGACTCTGTCTCAAAAACAAAACAAATCAAAACAAAAAAACCCACTGACTCTTTGGCCAGGCACAGCGGCTCATACCTATAATCCTATCACTTTGGGAGGCTGAGACAGGAGGATTTCTTGAGGCCAGAAGTTTGAGACCAGTCTGGGCAACAGAACAAGACCCTATTTCTACAAAAAATAGGAAAATTATGCTGAGTGTGGTAGCACACACCTGTAGCCCAAGCTATTTGGGAGGCTGAGGCAGGAGGATTGCTCGAGCCCAGGAGTCTGAGGTTGTAGTGAGCTATAATGATGCCAGTACACTCTAGCTCAGACAACAGAGCGAGACTCTATCTCAAAAAAAAAAAAAAAAAGGAAAAGAAAAGAAAAGAAAAAAGACACTAAATTTTGGAGTGGTTTGTTACACAATGATAACAAATTGATATCATGCTCTTCTGTTCATTCCTGTGTGTTTGACGTTTTCCGTAATAAAAAGTGTATATATGAACAGATAATAAAATAATGGCATAGGTGATGGAAATTGCAGTCTATAAACTGCAACTAGCATCACTTTGCTTCTTTCTTTTTGCCTCTGAGTCTTTCTCAGTGAATCTCTGCATGTTCCACAATTTTCTGTCTCTCTTCTTCTGTATCTTTCTCTCTGTGTGTCCGCTCATATCTCGCCAAAACTCCTTCAGCCTCTGTACTTCCTCTCCATTTACTTTGCTTCAAAGCATTGGCCCTTTTGCTGATCCTCAAACATACTAAGCTCTTTTAGTCTTGGCGTTTTCTGTTCCCTCTGCCCGAGTGCTTTTACCACCAATCCCCTCCTGGGTCATTCTCCCACTTCATTCAGTTCCCTGCCCAAATATCATCTCTTCCTTGACCACCTCTTCAAAAATGGTCTCTCCCATGCCCCTCAATCATTCTATATTTTATTTCACTGCTTTATTTTTTTTAACCATGGTAGTTATCACTGTATAAAATGATCCTTTTTTTATTTGTCTAATTGTTTAAGGCCAGGGATCTTGCCATCCCCCGTGGTCAGAACAGTGCCTGGTACATAGGAGATGCTCAATGAATATATGTTGAAAGGATGCTCTCTTTCAATACTACTAATTGGGCTTTTTGAGTGTATCCTCTTGTGCTGTTCCACACTGTCCTGGGGGTGAGAAAGATGGCATTTCTCCATTTCCCTGTCTTTTGTCCGCCCCCCAATTAGTTGAGTTGCTGTCTGTGGTTCTGAGACCCAACAGTGTGGATCTGTCCTTGGTGCTGACCCGGGCTTCCACTTCCATTAAGCGTAGCGGAATCTTGGGAAGGGGCAATGTTGTGTAAGACCAGACATTGGATCATCTGTACCCCTGAGAGAAGGCAGACATCTGAGTTCCCGAGGGAGGGGTGCATGGCTCACTGTGAGTTAAAAGGGTGTATGTTCTAGCTATCTGTCAGCTACCGTCTACCTATTCATAGGTATGTATATATATGGATGTACAGATACATATTTTTATAATGTTTATTTATTATGGAGAACTTTGAACATACAGAAGTAGGCCAGGAGTGGTTGCTCACACCTGTAATCCTAGCACTTTGGGACGTTTGAGGTCAGGAGTTTGAGACCAGCCTCAGCAAGAGTGAGACACCGTCTCTACAAAAAATAGAAAAATTAGCCGACTGTGGTGGTGCACATCTGTAGTCTCAGCTACGTGGGAGGCTGAGGTAGGAGGATCGCTTGAGCCCAGGAGTTTGAGGTTGCTGTGAGCTATGATGAGACCACTGTAGTCTACCTGGGGCGCCAGAGCAAGACTCTATCTCAAAAAAAAAAAAAAATAGAAAAAGAACATAAAGAAGTGACCAGGAACAGGAGCGTATATAATAAACCCTTCATGTATCCATTTAACAAGTAAATACCAATTCATGGTCAATTGGCATTTCCTCTGTGCCTCCACCCACTTCCTCACTTCCTATGTTATTTTAATGTAAATCCCAGACATGATATCATTTAATTGCATGCTGTTTCTCAAATTGTTTTCTTTTGGCTGAGGTATGACTTACACATTGCAAGTCCACAGATCTTAAGTGCGTGAACTGATGCAGTTCTACCTACGTACAGCCACCTCGATCCAGCTGGCTCCATCGTCACAACAGGCTCTCTTGGTTGATCCAACAGAGAATAACCAGTAGTATTCTAACCTCTATGACCGAAGATTAAAAAGACATTGTATGTCTAAAGACCTGGACTCTAGCCTTGAGTTTTCTGTGGACATTTTTTTAAACGAAATACACCATATGTGTAGAAAGTGCGAAATACATAGATGTACATTTTGGCACGTCATGTATAGTGCAGCCCCAGGAAATCACAAGTCACACCACGAGAGAATAGTGCCACTCCCGAGAACCTTCTTCCTATGTGCTCCTTTATGATCAGAATCCTCTTCGCAATCTCCGGAGGAAACTATGATCCTCACTTAGAAGCAACTTTAACTCCTCCTAACCCGTAGCCCTGACGCACTGTTTTCTCAGTCCCTTCCTCCAGGAAGTCTTCCCTGACCTCCACGGGTTGGAGAATTTCACCTGACTCAGCTTTGCGTCATGTGTTTTTCTGTCAAATCAAATCAACACACACGTGTCTGGGGGGTTGGGGTTGCCCAGCGGTTCACGGGGCTGGGAGTCGGATCCCTGGTTCTCCACTCACTAGATGCATGAACTCAAGCAAGGGCCTTTGTCTCTCACTTTTTCCGTCTGTGACTTGGGGCTTATGACAATAGCCCACTTACACTGGGCGACTGCTGTGTCCCCGGTACCATATGTTCATCTCATTAAATCCTCACCACAACCACCGTGAAGCAGGTCTTATTATTATAGAGTTTATTTTCACGTCCACCTTATAGGTGACGAAACACAGGCACAGAGAGGTTAAAGAACGTACCATGGTCACCTATGGGCTGACGAGGAGAGCTGGAATTAAAGTCCGTGCAGCCCAGCTCCAGAGTCTGGGCTTCTGTTAGCATACACTGCTTCTTGTGCCTCTAATGATGATATACCAATAAAGACACCACCCTAGCTGTGACGAGGCTCCAGAGGGAGAGCCCAGGAAGCGGTGTTGAGGGCTGCCTGGTGCCTGGCTGGTGCTCAGTGAGTGACAGCTATTGTCAGAATTGCTCTTCCTGTGGGGCAGGATGTGTCTGTTTCTGTCTATCCTGGGGTGCTGGTGGCCGTGTCCAGTTTCTTCCCGGCCTGCTGACTAGGTAGGGGAAGGGTGGTGGTTGGAAAGCAGCAGGAAGAGAGAGATGGAGGACCAGAGGGACAGGAGTGCAGCTCCTGTTTTGACATCATTTTCCAGTAAGCCACATGACAGGGGCTAAAGCATGGAGGAGAAGGGCGTGCATGCACCCCGACCCCGGCCTCCTGGAGGGGCTGTCTATGCAGAGAGCCCGACCAGCAGAAGAACCGGGAGGAGCAGCGCCATGACCTGGGGCGCCAGGGGAGGGACAGTGGCTGAAGCGGTGGTGAAGGGCTGGGTCACTGAGTCCCTGTTGCAGAGGTGCCCCTCACAGCAGGAGCCCTGGAGGTCGATGTCTGTCCAGGGGCTGGTGGTGCCCATGGTGGTGCAGGACGGCCGGTGGCAGGTTCTGATGTACACAGGGACTGAGAAGTTGCCTGGGGCAGGAGAGAGAGGAGGGGTCAGAACTGAGGAAGGCTGCTGCACCTGAGCCTCTACCTTGGTGGCCAGGGCCATGCCTTGGTTCTCAGACGTGCTTCAGGCTTCCCTCCTAAAACCAGGACCATGCCTCCTCCCTCAGATTAGGGCCATGCCTCCCTGTCAGGCCTGCTGGTGCCTCCACATCCTTCGCCCAGGCCCTTCCACCCTTCCAGTCCCTCACCGATTGTCATTCTGCCATTGCCCTGGAAGCAGACACTCTGGTCCTGGTGACACTGGACCCGTCGGGAGTTCTCGGGGGTGCAGTCCTCTGGGTTGACCCCCACGCAGGCGTAGCACTCGGTGCCGCTGAGCCTCTGTGGGTTGGGCGCTGGCAAAAGACCGGAGACGCACACTCAGGTAATGGCACTCGGACAGTCGTGCGGGTTGCGCACTGCACCTGGGAGCTCCCCTAGCCCGCGGAGGGGGCTGGAATCCCGGCGCGCAGCCGTCCAGGCGCTCAATGGAGGCCACGCCCCTCCCCTCCTCGCGGGGGCTTGGCCCCAGCTTCTCACTGTTCCGCCCCGCGCCCAGCCCCGCCCTCCGGCGCACCTGGGCTCAGGTTGGGGATAGTGTCGTGGGTCAGGAGGTGGGAGTTGCAAAAGTCACTCGCGCAGCCGCGCACCACCGAGAAGTCGGGCGGCAGCGCGTCCTGGTTGGACTGCATCTCGCCCGTGGGCGGGCCGGTCCAGCAGCCCTTCCGCACCAAGGTGACCGGAGCGCGATACCCTGGGGGCCGGAGGGGGCTCCTGCTCGGTCTCCAGTCTCAACGCTCCCCCTCCTCCCTCCGCTCCTCTCGCTGTCACCCACACCTCCCTCCTTCCCCGCGCCCTCCCTCACTAGCCCTGCCCCCCTTCTTCTCTTCCTCCCCTCTCCCACCTCCTCTTCCTCTTTCCTCAATGTCCTCTCCCGCCCCACCTCTAGTCCCTCATCCACTCTTTCTCCCTCTTTTCTCTCCCTCCTCCCCTCTTCCAACACCTCCCCATCTTTCTCTCCTTTTTTACCAAACTCCCCTCCCTTTCTCTATCCTCCTCTCCTTCCTTAATCCCTCATTAAGGGATCCCTCTCCCCCACCCCTCCTCACCGGTGTCCAGGGACACGATGGCCTCAAAGCATCCAACGGGACAGGAGACGCTGGGGAGCTTCATGCCACTGAGGTCAAAGGGGCCGAAGTAGGTGTGCTCAAAGCTGTAGCACTGCAGCGCTCCCGACCCTGAGGAGAGGCGCAGGGGCAGGGTCAGCAGGGACAGCATGAGCCTGTCCCAGGGACTCTGCGCTCCACCCTGCAAAGGACGGCCACGTGGGCCAGGCCCCTCTGCTCTGAGGAAAGCAGGCCTTGTGGCCATGAGAGAACCAGAGTCTGCTCTTGCAGCTGGTCATGGCTGTGTCTGTCTCGTGGCAGAGTAATGACCTGTCTGCAGCTGCCAGCCCAGTTTTTCCCTCCAGGCTGTTCCAGATCTCCACCCTCATCCAGGAAGCCCTCTGAGATTTAGATAAGGGAGGAGGAAGTGATTCACTTTTGCTCTGCCCATCCCTCCTCGCACTGAACTCAAGGTGTCTACAGAACACCAAAAGACCTCTGATGGAGAGACAAGCTCTAGTACGGCAGAGTGACGTGCGATCTTGTACTGTAAATGCACATACCCGTCAGCCCCAGCAATAGACATACAGAACACTCAAACACTGACATAAACACAACAAAATAGACACAGGTTCCCGCAAACCTCACAGGTATGCTCAGAATAACCTGAATGCATTATTCTGTGTAGGCACAACAATGCCAGGCTAATTTTTCTATTTTTTGTAGAGATGGGGTCTTACTGTGTTGCTCAGGCTAGTCTTGAACTGCTGACTTCAACTGATCCTCCCACCTTGGCCTCCCAAAGTGCTGGGATTATAGGCATGAGCCGCTGTGCCTGGCCCAGAAGAACTTTTGAAGAGGGCCTTAGGCAAAGAGGATAAGGAGTGCTGGAGTGTGGCGGGACGCGGTGGCTCACGCCTGTAATCCTAGCACTCTGGGAGGCCGAGGCAGGCCGATTGCTCAAGGTCAGGAGTTCAAAACCAGCCTGAGCAAGAGTGACACCCCGTCTCTACTAAAAACAGAAAGAAATTAATTGGCCAACTAAAAATATATAGAAAATATTAGCCAGACATGGTGGTGCATGCCTGTAGTCCCAGCTGCTTGGGAGGCTGAGGCAGAAGGATCGCTTGAGCCCAGGAGTTTGAGGTTGCTGTGAGCTAGGCTGAAGCCATGGCACTCACTCTAGCCTGGGCAACAGAGTGAGACTCTGTCTCAAAAAAACAACAAAAAAAAGAAGTGCTGGAGTGGTGGGAAGAGAGATGCCAGAGAAAATGACTGATGGGGCAAGAAGAGATGAGGGGAAGAGAAATGAAGAGGACATGGTCTCCAGGCCCTCGCCCACCAAGACTCAGGAGTCTGGGCTCCCAGCCCCTCCCCCCTCAGATCTGGGGGTCCAGCCCCAGCCCCTCCTCCCTCAGACCCAGGGGTCCAGCCCAGCCCCTCCTCCCTCAGACCCAGGGGTCCAGCCCCAGCCCCTCTTCTCTCAGACCCGGAGGTCCACTCCAGCCCCTCCTCCCTCAGACCCAGGGGTCCAGCCCAGCCCCTCCTCCCTCAGACCCACTAGTCCAGGCTCCAGGCCCTCCTTCTCCCAGGACCCAGGGGTCCAGATCTCCAGCCCCTCCCCACTCAGACCCAGGGGTCCGGGCCCCCACACCCCTTTTACTATTGGACTGAGAAGTTTGGGTACCTGTCAGGCAGAGCACAGCCATAAAGAGGCAGAGCAGAATGGCTCTGGGGACCCCCATGCCAGAGTGTGGAGCTGAGCTGAGACACCTGGGACAGCTCCTCCTGCTTTGATTTGCTGCCTGGCTGGTTCTGCTGAGCCCTAGGCATCCCGGCTACCCAGCCAGGCCAGTCTTCCTCCACCCCACCCTCCGCCGTCATGTGGGCTGGTCTCCTAGGTAATCATGATGGGACCAGGATGAGCCCTGGGTGCTGGGGGCCTGGATCCTTGGTCTCAGGGAAGAGGGGGCTGGGAGCCTGTAGCCCTTAGTTTTGGGGGGTTTGGGTTTTGCTGGCTCTCTTCCTATCCTCCTTCCCACACTCTGCTTGAGTCTGAGGTTGGCACATATGGCCTTTTTGTTTCTCTTCTCTTCCCCCACCCCAACACACACCACCCATATGGCTTCTAATCCTGGACTATGTCTCTGGATGCAGGGACACACCCATCACCCAGTCCTGGCAGCCCTCTCTGACCCCCATCTCCCCGCTCAGCATCCATCCTCAGCCTCCAGCACCTCCCCGTCTCCCAGCCCTGATCAAACTAGGTTGGGCTGGTGTCTGTCTCCCCCATCAGACTATGACTCCTCAGGGGCCTCCAGGGGTGTTTGAGATATTGTATGAATAAATGGATCAATAAATCAATCAACAGACAGACTAACTGAGAGGCATCAAGAGAAAGACAGACAGAAGGAGAGACACAAGATAGAAACTGGGAGGAGGATGGTTTCCAGAGAGGTGGTTACATATGAGACGCAGGAAGACAGACACAACCTGGAACACAGATGTGACTGTAGACACACAGACAAACCCAGAGGTTAAGAGGGACACTCCGGTGAACAGAACATGCCCATGGATGGTGTTTAATAAATGCTTATTAAATGAATGAAATTAAAAAACGTCAGGAAGATAGAGACACGGAAGACAACCAGAGGGTCACCTTGTCTCCCTAGGACACAGACCGACCTATGTGGACACTCAGATAATGAGCAGATGAGGATGTCCACACGGATGTCCCAGCAAGAGGTTGGTTGGTGCTGGGGCAGAGACGACCCCCGGCTAGCGCCTCCCGACTGATCTCAACTTCTTGCAGCTTGGAGATGCTGTCCGCTGTGATCAGACACATCCACTGGCCTTGTAGGGTGGGCAGCAGGCCTGTGCAGACATCTAGAATCACAGACCCCCAGACAGGTGGGAGAGAGTCGACATAATGCCGGTGACCAAGAGGGCCTTAACGGTCCCCTCAGATTGGCTAAACTTTAGACAGATTTCTTCCTGAATAAGCCCCTGACCTCTCTTCTCTTAGGGCACTTACTTTAGAAAACTTGTACAGTCATCCCATGGTATCCGAGGGGGATCGGTTCTAGGACCCCCAATGTCACCACATTCCAAACATGCTTAAGTCCCTGATATAAAATGGCATAGTGTTTGCACATAACTGATGCACCTCCTCCTGCATGCTTTAAATTATCTCTAGATTATTTATAATATGTAACAAAATGTGCCATGTAAATAGTTGTTATACTGTATTGGTTTTTATTTGTATTGTTTTTTGGTTTTGTTGTTGCATTGTTATTTTTTATTCTCTCCTCTCTTTTGGTCCAAGTTTGGTTGACTCCGTGGATACAGAGAGCCAGCTGTGATTGCAAATTCTTTCTCTCCCCTTTGAAATATACCTAAATCTTCTCCTGGTCTCTTGCTAGCTTTGAAGCCCAGGAATGTCTTTCTCAAGGACCTGGAAGTCATCGTTTTGAAATCATCAGGGGATACAGCGCCCCCTATCTCCCAGTCCTGGGGAGGGTAGGAGCCTAACTTGGATAATCAACAATCAGCAAACACAGATGGCCCAATCACAGAGCAAAGCTTTCGCAAACTCAGGAATAACTCTACGTGCTAGACACATCGCCTTGACCAATGCCCCTGCCACTTCATTCTCTGGAACTTTTCCATTAGCTCACCCAGCGCTTAAAAACCCTCCTGCCTTTTGTTTCAGTGGAGTTGAGTTCAGTCTCTCTCCCTGTTGCAATCATCTTGAAGTCTCCCTTGCCTGTTTAACTTTGTCCAGTGCAATTTTTCTTTGACAGCAGATACCCAGCCTCTGTGGACACTCACCAGGCATAGACTCCCTCACCCTCATCTTGCCAAATCCCTGCCGTTCCCATCCTGCCTCACTTCTCACAACCTGTTTTGCATCCAAATTACTCTTCTGGATTCTGTTGTTGCTGTCCCAGGCTCCCTGTGGGTGGGTGGGTGTGTGCGTGTGGGGGAGGCTGCGTGGACACTCAGGACCTCTGCAGAGAAGAGTCTGGCCAGAAAGGAGGCTGGGTTTTCTGAAGTCCCTGTGGAAGGTGTAGGCATTGGAGGTTTTCACAGCAGTTCACAGTTTCGGGGATTAAGACTTACAGAGTAGGCAGACCAGCTTGATCAGTGTGCTTGTGTGTGTGTGTGTGTGTGTCTATGATTTTGACTCTGGTAAACTTCAGGTACTTTTGGAGACTGTGAAGTATCAGGTAGGAAGTTCCCCATTGTAGGAGGTAGGTAATCAAGTGAAGACCCAGTGACCATTACTAGGGATTTTGGGGGGACTCTTGCATCCATACAACATGAACACTGAGCTCCCTATGAATCCAGAGATTCCTTTTATTTCTTTGTGATCACTTTCTTTCTTTTTTTGAGACAAAGTCTCATTCTGTCACCTGGGCTAGAGTGCTGTCGGGTCAGCCTAGCAACCTCAAACTCCTGGGCTCAAGCGATTCTCCTGCCTCAGCCTCCTGAGTAGCCGGGATTTAGGTGCCACCACACCCAGCTAATTTTTCTATTTTTAGTAGAGACGGGGTCTCTTTCTTGCTCAGGCCGGTCTCAAACTCCTGACCTCAAGTGATCCTCAGTGATCCTGAAGGAAATTGGTCCTGACCTTGAGCGATACTCCCTCCTAGGCCTCCCAGAGTGCTAGGATTACAGGCATGAGACACCACGCCCAGCCTGTGATCACTTTTTATCAATTAAACTTTAGTAATTAAGTAATTAATTACTTAAAAGATGGGGAAAACTGAGGCTGTTTTGTGGTAGCCATTAAGGCCCTATTTTAAAAACTTTTTATTGTAGAAATTTTCAAACACAAGCAAATGTACAGAGAATAATTGTACCTACTGCCCAGACTCAACAATTATTACCTGTCTGTGATCTTGTTCTATCCCCTCCGTCTTGGTGCTTGTCAGGATATTAGATGTATTGAATTTGGTTCCTGCCTTATTTTGCTCAAAATATTAATCTCACTTAAAACACTATTTAACAGTAGCTATTTTTCAGAGTGTAATGCTGGCTTATGTTCTAATGTGCAAATCTTTATTAATGTCACGAACCACGTCTAAGAGTGCCAGTTGCTACCTCAAATGGGATTCTTGGCGGTCTGACGCCACCAGATTAACTTTCCCTTTGTGTATTGAATAGTTTCAAATTTATTTTGGATAAACATATTTTCAACATATTCCCACATTTATTAGAAGTGGAAAAGTAGTTGTGGAGTGCTTGAATGGTACGTAAAAATTCAGTGGTGTCAAAAGAAATTTTGGCCCCATTACTCACTGTCCAGTCTAACGAATGGGCAGAATAAGGATCTACTCCTCCAGGAAGGGAGCGGGGAAACCGGTCAGGAGGTGCCGACCTAGCCCCAGCGCCACCTGGCTTTTGGAGCACTGCGTGGATGTCCTCATGTGCCTAGCGTCTGAGAGTCCACACGGGTCTGTTGAAGGCCTTAGCAGGTTTTCTGGGATGTTCTCTCACATTCCATCAGCTTCCCTGCACGCTTCCATTTGCGATCACATTTGCAAATACCTGGCCTCTCAAATTATTTTTTCCAGATTTGGTTTTGGTAAGCAGTTGACTAAACACGCGTACCATCTGTCTGTGGTTATGTCATTTACTAGTCAAAATCCCCCAACGTGTGTGTCGTTGAACCCCCAATTCAGGCTTGTGTACCCAATGTCTAGCTAAAGCCAAACACAGTGACACCAGTGTTTGGAGTCAGAGAAAGTTTTATTCGATTTGGCCAAATCGAGAAGACAGGAAAGCAAGATCCCTCAAATCCGTCTTAAGAAAAAGATGGAGTGGGGACTTTTTATGAAGCAAGGGAGTAAGGGAAGGAGAGTTTCAGGGAACTGGGGGTAGGAGTCTGTGTGGCTTTAGTCTCAGATAACACCTTGAGCAACCAGACTTTTGGGCGGTCAGCATCTAGCCTTAAGTTTCTCAAGGGCATTCGTTGCTTTTGCAAAACAAACTCATAGATTTTCCTCGTGACCCTGGAGCTGTCTCCTCCCGCTTGACAAACAAGCGGTATGTTAGCAGTTAATAATCGTTGTGTGAGCAAGGGGCCCGCTGGGCAGGAAGCGAGTGGTTAACAGGTACAAGCAAGCAAGGACCTAGTCAAATTTTACATTATTTTCGTCATTAAAAAATGCCAGGATATTAAAATATCAAGGCGCCTGGCTACAAATCCCCACTGTCTTTTTAAATTTCTTATTTATGTAGGAAGAAGGGTGTTCATTTTGGGGGGTTAATTTTCTGCTGAAAAGGGGCAAAGGTGGGGAAACTGAGGAATGGAACTTACCCACTTGGAAGTATTTATGGGGGCCAGGTCTATGTTTTGTATGCTGTAATATTATTATCTGAGCGTTTTTATCTATAGTTTTCCAGTAGCACCTTAATCTGTATTTGATGATGACATTAATCAAGATATAAGCCATAAATAACAATCATTAATAGAAGAGGTAAGCCAAAATTTAAGGATTCAGGAACATAAGCATCAGATCCCTTGTGAGATCTAAGAAAACAGTCTAGAGAACCAATTATTTAATCCTGCTTTATTATTTTTTTTATTTGTTGTAACCACGGAGTTTGTTTTCTTATTTTATTTAACCTTAACTGAGGTGTTAATGTAAGTGTAGCAGGAGGAGTTTGTTATTATGTATACTCCTCCTTGTTCAGCTGATAAGTAACCTAATGCTATGTGATTGTGTAAGACAACTTTAGCTGGAGAATCTAAAGCCTTTTGTTGTGTTGTGATGGCAACAGAAGTGTCATTAGTTATAATTCTTCAAGTAACAAATAAGTTTCAA
>CAUYRT010078542.1:0-33911 GCA_963574885.1 Lepilemur ruficaudatus
GGTTATGGCTGAGCCAGAAATTATTCCTCATCCTCTCCAGTAGTTTAGATAATGCAGAGAATTACTTTAACCACAACAGATTCAATACAGTAATAACTTAAATACCTGTGTATCATTTTGCTATTGCTGCATAAAAAATTATCACAAACTTAGAGGCTTAAAACAGCAAACATTTATCATTTCAGTTTCCATAGGTCAGATGTTGGCCAGGGATCAACTGAGTTTTCTGTTCTTGGTCTCACAACACTGAAATCAAGTTGTCACCCTCACAGACACACCCAGTTTAATGTTTGATCAAATGTCTGGGCACCCTGTGGCTCAGTCAAGTTGACCCATAAAATTGACCATAACCCCAAACATCTTGACACAGTTTGTAAATTCGCGATTTTAATTCCCCTCTCTCTTAATTAAATGATCTATTTCCCTGTTTTCTCACCTATAAAATAGAGCTGCCAATAATTTTACTTTGTTAGTTGCACGTAAATTAATTTACTTTAAGGTTGTATGTGTGAATGAGCAAAACAGTTAATTAGGCAGTTTATATTCTTTACAGCAAAAGGGAATTTCTACATCATGTAGCATGAAGACTGCTAATGTTTATGAATTTTTTATTACATAGCAAGCACTCTTGTAAGCTGTTTAAATGCTTTACCTCACTTGATCAGCAACACATTATTAGATAGTGCCTTTATTAGCCCCATTTTCATATGAAGATATTTCATATGAGGCACAGAAGTTAAGTAATTTATCCTAGATGACATCTTATCATCAGGTGGCAGGCCCAGGACTGGCTTCAGAACCAGTGTTCCTGACTAATTATTGGGACCATATAATTTATCATTCAAACCAGATGAAAGAGCATACTATTAAAAATTATGCCTCCACAGTTGGCATAAAGCAGAAACATCAGACATACCAGGACAATCGCTTACTCTATTAGTGAAAAAATTCTTTTGCTTATAAACAACAGAAAATTCTTACCTAGACTGGCTAAAGCAAAAAAGAAATTTATAATCTCACAGCATTTGCAGTATCTTCATCACCTTTCCTCCTTCTACTACATTATTCTTGTCAACATACAAACTGGTGGTGTTTTTCCCATCTTAAAAAAGAAAAAACACCAACAATCCGTTTACCTCACTCTTTCTACCACCTATAGTGCCATTTTCTGTGCCCCTTGATTGCAAACCTCTTACAAAGAGTTGTCTACTTCACTGTCCCCAACTCCTCTCCTCCCATTCTGTCTTAATCATACTCTGACCAGGCTCATACACCTTCTACTAAACTGAAAAACTGTTCTTGTCAAAGTAACAATGACATCAATATTTCTAAATCAAATGATAACTTCACAGTCCTCTCCTTAACTGACCTATCTGTAATTTTGGACAGAGTTGGTCACTCCCTCCACTGGGAGTACTTTCTTCCCTGGGTTCCAGGACAATACTCTCATGGGTTTTCTCTGAACTCATTAGCTGTAACTCCTCAGTCTCCTTGGCTGATTCGCCTCTTTTCCTTGTGATCTCTTGACATTAAAGTGCCTCAGAACTCAACCCTTGGTCTCCTTCTTTTCTCTACCTAAACACATTCCCATGATGATCTTATTAAGTATTGTGACTTTATATCCAATCATCTATGCCCTCATCTCTTTCCAATTTAGATATTCAGTATAAACTCCACTGTCTATTTCCTCTTGCCCCCTTGGCAAATCCACGGGCATGTCTAATAAACATTTCGATTTTAACCATGTAAAAAACTAAATTTCTTATTTCATGCCCCATCATTTCATCTACTTACCTTCCTCTTCATCTTGGTTAATATTAACTTTATCTTTCTAGATTCTCACTTAGAAACCTTGGTGTCAATCGTGGCATTAAATCCATTCAGAATTCCTGTTGGGTACAGGTTCTAAATTTATTGAGAATGTGAGCAGTTTTGCCACCTCCACTGTACCACTTGATTCTAAAGCCACTACAGTGTCTTGCCTGAATTGTTATAATAACATTCGTACTGGTTTATCATCCTATAACTTGGTCTCTGATGTTTAGTCTCATCACAGCAGCCAGAAGTACCTTTTATTTAATAGAACCCAAGTCAGATCATGACACTCCTCTGCAATTGTTCTCCATCTCATAGAGAGAAAACAAAGTATTTACATGGACTACAAGTTCCTACATGATTTGATATTGTGTTACTTCCCTAAAATCCAACTACACTCCCACTATCTCTTTCCACATCTACCAACTATAATAGTCATACTTTTCACCTGAAGGATTTTGCACTGGCTATTCTCTGTCCCTTAAATATTCTTCCTCCACATAATTAATGGATCATTTCATCAACTCTTTAAGTATTTGCTCAGATATTACCTTCTGAGGGAGGCCTATCTTGACACTTTAAAAAAATCCAACTCCTCAGCATTCTGGATCTTTTTTAACTTGCTCGAATTTTTTCCCATACCATTTTAATCTTCTAACATACAGCATAATTTAATTATTTATTTTATTTATTGTTTGTATAATTGCATGAAATTAGGTGAGTTCCATAAGGGCAGAGACAGTTGTCTGTTTTGTTCACGGCATTATCTTTAGGGCCAACAGTAGTGCCTGGCAGTTAGTTATTATCCATTAAATATTTGGTCTATTTCCAAAATACACTACAAGTCCGAAGTAGGTGGATTCTAGACATGGAGAACTCTACCTCAGGGATGTCATCAAGGATTGAGATTCTTTACCTACATTTTCTTGTAATCCTCAGTGTCCTCATTACACTGGTCCCAAGATGGCTGTAGCAGTTCCAGTCCTGTGATCTAGGCATAGTAATATTTATAGGAGGAAAGGGAAGATATCTTCCAGTGTCCTTTTACAAAGAGACAGAAAACCATGACATAGTACTTCCCAGAAGATATCCCCACCATCGACCCCAGCATATGGGACTGAATTTGGTCACATGACTAATCTAAAACCGGTGATTGTCAAGGATATTGAAATTGCCATGACTGGCTTAGATGAATAAGAGACGGAATGGATGTTGGGGAGTCAGCCACAATGTCCCCTGAAATACATCAGGGCACTGGTGTGATAGTGTGTTTGTGTTTGTGTGTGTGTGTGTGTGTGTGTGTGAGAGAGTAACTGAAAGGAGGCTGATTTCTGGTACAAAATTGTTACAGAGTGAAAAGAAACAGATTATGGTAATTCAGGAATTGGGGGCAGGGACTGACATCTTGAAAAGATAAACTTCATCCGTTATTGGAATGAGGCTAACATCATCCAATATGTTTGTCTTACACTCCTTTTAAACATTTGTTGGTGGGACGGGGGAGGAGTGGGTGCAATGTGCAGTCTGAGGGATGGATGCGCTTGAAGCTCTGACTCAGGTGGGGCAAAGGCAATGTATGTAACCTAAACATTTGTACCCCTGTAATATGCTAAAATTAAAAAAATAATAACAAAACAAATAAGAATAAAAACTATTAATTAGAGTTAACTTTTATTGTGTATTCCCTCTGTCCACGTTTTGGCTAAAAACATAGGTAATGCTTTGGTAATGGGACCATAAATAGTCAATGTCACTTGGTAGAGACTTCTTTTACCCACACAGTAGATACTACAGGCATTACCTGTATTTACTTTCATGGATAACCAACGAACCCGCTTCTGACTGACCCATTCTTCATGTAGCCATATTAATAGCTATATACAAATCTTGGTGTTTCTCTGGCCTGGGACCAATCCTATTCTTATTTTGTTGGTTTCAGTTTAAAGTACATAAAAAATATATACAAAGATAAATAATAAATAATTATAAAGTGAAACCCTATGTAACTACAACCCAAAACAGTGAAATCAAATATCATAAAACCCCAGGTTCCACTATGCCCTTTCCCTGACCGCAACTGTATGCCTCCTCAATACAAGTATCAATCATCCTACTCATTGTTTAGAATCTCTTCGTTACAGCTTATTATAGCTTTACCACCTGTGCAAACAACTCTAAAATATCTAGTTTAGATTTTTTATTTTTTTGTTTTATAGAATCACATCTCTGCTCTGAGTTTTTAGTGTACACTTAAAGAACAACTTTATTTAACTTGTTTCTAGAGGCTTTTAGAAATGTTTAGACATAAACTCTCTTCTCAGGTTAAAGAAGCACTATTTATTACTTGAGTACCTATACCTATTGTGTGCTTAGGAGTGAACTAGGTGCCAGCGTATACATGAAAGCTAAACAGTGTTGTCTACCTTCAATGAGACTATAGTTGAGAAGATAGTGCATAAGGATAGTGTACATTGGTCGAACTGAGTACAATTCAGGTTAGTGACAAGGCCATGGATATTGCCGTGAGATATTCCATGTGCCAACTCTTAGTGGCTCTGTGTCTCTGGAAAAGCCTCTCTACCTCTCTGAGTCTGTGTATTCACTTCTAAAATAAAGATAAATTTAAAATCTGCTCCCTAGGATTTTATGTGTGATATATTTAAGCCTCTCAATAAGTGGTAGATACTGTTACTATGATACCTTGTTCTAGTCAGACAGAAAGGTGAAAACAATTAAATTCTCTCTGTACAATATAGATAGCACATATACAAGTCTAGTGACCTTTGTATATGCTAATGTTAACGTGAGGATATTTGGCCACAGGAGCACACTTATGCAGCTAAGTGGAATGGTAAAAAACTAAACATTAAGATCAGAAATGTTGGAATTTATAATTATAATCAGGAAAAAGCTACCTTTTGTTGAGCAATTATATGCCCTCAAAAACACATAGCGTCTGACTTCTAGTAGGCATTTCAATGACATGGTTAGATCTGAGTCCTTGGAACCAGAAATGGCTAAGCTAATGATATCCTTGAAAAAAATAAGAATAAAAACCATTAATGAGAGTTAACTTGTATTGAGTATTCCCTCTGTCCAAGTTATTGCTCAAAACATATTATATGCATCATCTCATTGAATCCTTATCATGGCCCTAGGAGATAGGTAGCCTTAATGACCTATTTACAACTCAAAAACTTTTAATTAAGAAATTAAGTAATTTTTCTATTATCACACATCTAATAAATGAAGTAGTCCAGAATTTAATCTAGTCAGTATCTGCAACCCACATTAATTTTGTGGGGAGAGGTACATTTTTCCAAGATAATTTCAAACTTACAAAAAGTTGCAAGAATAATATAAAGAACTCTTATTTGTATTTCACCCTAATACCTTAATTGTTAACATTTTACATATTTGTGCACTCACTATCTGTATCTCTGTCTCTGTTTCTATCTTGTCTCTGTCTCTCTCTATATACACAGATGCATAAACACACACATACTCATATATTTATATATATTTTTCTAAACCATTTGAGAGTGAGCCACAAACGTGTCCTTTTACCCCAAAATACTTCACTGTTACTTTCTGAGAATGAGGACTTTCTCTTACATAAACACAGTCAGTACAATTATGAAAGTCAGGAAATTAACACTGATACAATACTATTCTCTATCTCATTTAGATTCAGCTCATACATTTTTTTGCCAGGAATACCAAAAAATTATAGTATTCCCTCCTCAGTGCATTGTATCAGTTGGAAAATTATTTATTCCATAACTGGTGATGTCAGATTTAATTACTTGGTGAAAGTTGTGTTCACCAGGTCAGTCCAAGTAAAGTTACTGTATTTCCTTTGCAAATTTAAGTATTCTGTGGGGAGTTTTTGGAGACCATGGACGTATCCTGTTCTGTCATCTGCTGATGGTTCTTGCCTGAATCCTCTAATACATAATGGTTGAAAAATGATGTCTTTCTAACTCCTTCATTTTTCTACTTAATAATTTATTTATTTATTTATTTACTGAAAAATAAAAATTGTATCATGTACAACATGATGGTTTGAAATAGGTATATATTGTGGAATGGATAAATTGAGCTAATGAACATATGTGTTACCTCTCATAATTTCTTGTGAGAAATCCTCAAAATCCATTCTCTTAGCTATTTTCAAAAATACATTATTATTAACTACGCTCACTATGATGTACAATAGATCTCTTGAACTCATGCCTCCTGTCTAACTGAAATTTTGTATCCTTGACCAACATCTCCTCAGTCCCATTCCCCAGCCCCTGGTAACCACCATTCTAGTCTCTGCTTCTATGAATTCAACTATTTTAGATTCCACATATAAGTGAGATCATGTAGTATTTGCATTTCCGTGCCTGGGTTCACTTAACATAAATGTCATCCAGGTAGTTGCAAATGACAAGTATTCCATTATGTATATTTCCAACATTTTCTTTATTCATTCAACTATTGATGGACACTTAGGTTGGTTCCACATCTAGCCTACTGTAAATAATGCTGTATTAAATACAAGAGTGCAGATAGCTCCTTGGCATTTGTAAGCTGACATTACACTGTAATGAAGAGCTTCTTCTATATACCTCATTTATTTACTTATTCATGTATTTACTTATAAAGTATGGTCTCATGAGTATATATTTTATTCACTGGGTAATAATTGATTACCATCATTATTTGTTATATTGGCCCAGATGTGGCTAGTGGAAGCCCCTTGAAACTTCCTATATCCTTTTGACATGTCTCCATCTTACTTTGAACACTTTATTACTTTCTTGTTCAGCAAGATGTTCCTGGTTCTTTGTACTTTCCCTGCTCCAGCCCTTGAATCAGACATTCCTCCAAGAAGCCCTGGTTTCTTTTAGTTTAGAATGATTTTTATAATCAATTCTGCACTCTGAAACATCTATTTCTACTGACAGTGTGACTTTGCAACCCCATAAATTTTCCTTGATTTTAGTCACACAATATGTAAAGTGCACATAAAAATAGGATTTTTGTTGTAGGTATGTTGTGAGGTTTAAATAAGGTAATGAAAGCATTTAGCAAAGTGCTTGGCACAGAAGTAATTTTTTTTAAATGGGACCATTTGAACATGAGAATGAGTATAATAATGATAGTGGATTGTAACCTAATGCATAAAATAAGAATCCGTAAGTCCATTTGAAAACAAGTGGTAGCTATTTTATCATCAATTTTGTTACCACCAAATACTCTTGACAGTCAATAAGATCTGTCTCTGGGAAAAACATCATGATTACAATATTAGCCTTGTCAAGCTAAGGCCAGATCAAAAGCATCACAGAGCTTGCAAAAGTAGAAGTATGGAAGAATGATTCCGGAAGCAGAACTCAGGCCTTGATGACTAGCAAGACTTCAATATTTGAAACAAATAAGATGAAATGAAAAGCAGCGACTAGTCCTGGCAACTCCTGCTACTAGAATTCCGTCCTTCCCCTATCATGGCCCTAAACCCACTGTGCTGCAGACAGTTATTTGTCTCTGTCATTCATTAGACTGAGAGCTGATAGATGTAACTTGTTTATCAATTTATCCCCAGTATTCAAAATAGTGCCTATTAGGAGACAGTCAATAAATGTTTGCTAATGAATAAATGAAAATACTGAACAATTTCAAGTATCTCATTAGGGTAACTAATGAGAGAAGGAAACTGAGACTCAGAGAAGTAGAGAAGCTAATTCTAAGGTTATACAACTAGTAAGAGAGAGAGGTAGGATTCCATCCTGGTCTGATTCTTGTACCTTTGGCTGTATTGGTCTCTCTGGACACCAAGTCTTCCCAAAAAGATTAACTTGTTCAATTTCCATGTTTCCCAGAGTTCCAGTGGGAGCCCCATATATGCCAGACTATGTATGCAAGACTGCTTCAAGTATCAAGTAATTAATTCAACAAATATTTATTGATCACTTACTACAGGCCTTACTGGGTCTGGGGATACAGCAGTGAGCACAACAGACAAATTGCCTACTCTCATCGATATTTCATTCCAGTGTGGAGAGACAGAAAATAAACAAAGGGATACATAAAACTGAAGATGGTAAAAAAAATTAAATCTTAATTAACTAATAGAGAATTATTCAGCATGTGTGTGTATGCAGGAGAATATTGTTTGAGTATGTCACAAGTAATTTATCCATTCATCAGTTAATGAGCAGTTATGTTGTTTTCAGTTTGGGGGTATTTACAAACAAAGCTTCAATAGACATTCAGGTAAAACTGTTTGCATGGTGTCTTAGTCTGTATTGTGTTGCCATAAAAGAATACCTGAGACTGGGTTGTTTATAAAGAAAAGAGGTTTATTTAGCTCACAGTTCTGCAGGATGGGAAGTATAAGAAGCATGGTACTAGCATCTGCTTGGCTTTTGGTGAATGATTTTGTGCTGTGCCAAAATATAGCAGAGAATGTCTAAGGGGAAGCAGACACATGTGAAGAGAGAGAACCTGAGAAGTGTCCTGGCTTTATAACAACCCACACTCACAGGAACTAATCCATTCCCAGAGAACTAATCCAGTCTCGTAAGAACTCACTACCTTGAGAACAGCATCCAGCCATTCATGAGGGATCTGTTCCCATGACCCATACACTTCCCACCAGGTCCCACCTCCAAACACTGCCACATTAGGGGTGAAATTTCAACATGAGTTTTGGTCAGGACAACCAAAGCATATCTAAACCATGGCACATGGACATATACTTTCTTTAGTCTTTGGTAAATACATAGTAGTATAATGGCTGGACTGTCTGATAGGTGTGTGTTTAGCTTTTCAAGTAACTAAAAAACTGTTTTCCAAAGTGATTGTATGATTTTACATTTCAACTGGCAGTATATGAGCATTCCAGTTCCTCCACATTTTCACACTTGGTATGATCAGCCTTTTTTAATTGTAGACATTGCAATAGGTATGTAGTGGTGCCTTACTGGGGTTTTAATTTGCATTTCCCTAATTACTGATGATGTTGAACATATTGCCATGTGTTCACTTGACATCTGTTCAATCTTTGCCCATTTTTAATTGGGTTGTTTGTTTTATTATTGTTGAGTTTTAAGACTCTTCATATATTAAAGATATAAGTACTTTATTAGGTGTATGCTTTGAAAATATTTTCTCCCAGTCTATGGTTTTTCTTTTAATTCTATTATCATTGTATTTTGAATAGAAGTTTTTAATTTGATGAAATCAAGTCTAACAATTTTTTATGTTGTGAGCTGTGCTTTTGGTGTCATACCTAAGATATCTTAGGTAAGGTCATAAATATTTTCTCCTATTATTTCTTCTAGATGTTTTATAATTTTAGGTTTTACAGTTAGATCTACAATCGATTTTGAGTTGATTTTTATGGCATGAAGTATGGCTACAAGTTCAATTTTTGCATATGTATATCCAATTGTTTTTGTTTAACAAGTCTATCCTTTCACAACTGCATTGCCTTTTTTACCTTTGTAAAGAATCAATTATCCATTTGTGTGTGGGTTTATTTCTGGACTTTCTATTTTGTTCCACTGATTTATTTTTCTATCTTTACATCAATACCAGGGTGTTTTGATTACTGTAGCTTTGTAAAAACATTTGAAATCAAGTGATAGTAGTTCTCCAATTTTGTTCCTTTTCTGAGTTATTTTGACTATTCCAGGTACTTTGCATTTTCATATGAATTATATTTTAATAGTACTGGCTTATCAATGTCTACCAAAAAAAAAAACCACTGTGATGTTGATTGGTATTGCATTGAATCTATAAATCAATTTGGAAATAAATGACATCTCAAGTCTTTGAACCAATGAACAAGATAGGTCTCTTCATATATTTAGGTCTTCATTAATTTTTCCTAACAATATGTTGTAGTTGTCAGTATACAGATATTTCATATGTTTTGTTAGATTTATCCCTAAGTACTTTACATTTTTATGTTCTTATAAATGGTGTTTTTAATTTTAATGTCCAATTTTTTATTGCCATATATAAATAGAAATAAAAGTGATTTTTGTATCTTGACTTTGCAGCCTCCTACCCTGCTAAATGCACTTATTAGTTTCAGTAGGTTTTTGGAGATTCTATCAAATTTTCTACATAAACAATCATGTCACCTATGAGTTAAGACAGTTTTACTTCTTCCTTTCCAATCTGTGTGCCTTAATGTTTCTTTTTCTTGCCTGATTTCACTGCCTAGAATCACCAGTAC
This sequence comes from Lepilemur ruficaudatus, assembly GCA_963574885.1. Lineage (NCBI taxonomy): Eukaryota > Metazoa > Chordata > Mammalia > Primates > Lepilemuridae > Lepilemur > Lepilemur ruficaudatus. The sequence continues at coordinate 10,052 of CAUYRT010078542.1, forward strand.
AATGTGAAATACAAGTTATGAGAGTAAACATTCCTGTCTTTATCTTGTATGTGTGTGGGGGATGGGAGTCATTCAGTTTTTCATCATTAAATATGATGTTAGCTAGAAGTTTTTTATACATGCTCTTTATCACATTGAGAACGTTCTCTTCCATTCTAGTTTTATGAGTGCTTATCAGGAATCAATGTTGGGGTTTCTAAATGCTTTTTTTGCTTCTATGGACATGATCAAATGATATTTTTAAAGCTAAATTAAATTGATGATTTTTGATTATTAAAACAACCCTGAATTCCTGGGATAAAACCTAGCTGATTATGATAATCATATGTTCCTTTAATTATTTTAATATGATTTTCTTTAATTCTTTCAATATATTTATAATAGATGCTTTAAATGCTTTGTCTGCTGAATACAACATTTGGGCTTACTAAGAGTAATTTTCTATTGCTTATTTTGTTTTTTGTGTCTTTGTTTTTTCCTGTTTTGGTTGTCTCATAAAGTTTGTGTTATAAACTGGATATTTTAGATAATGTAGCAATTCTAGGGTCTGTTTTAATATTATGATTTTTTTTCTGGAACATTGCCTGGCTTTAGCATTGTAATTTGTCATCCCATGGTAAGCAGCCACTGAGGTCTCTGTTAAGTAATTTTATTCTTATTTTTATTTTTTATTCTGGACTCCTATTAGTCACTACTGTATCTGCATAGCTTAATGATCAGGCAGTGATTTGGGCAGAGGTTATTCTCAATACCTCAAACTTGTAAGGCTTCTACTTTCAGCTGATCACTCTGTGTGTGGGTTGGCGAGCACAATAAACATTTCAGCCAATTTTCAAGTCTACCTTCACTGTTCCTTTTTTCTGGGCTCTCTTGGGTCTCTCTCATACACGTGCACATTTTCCCATTTGGCCAGGATGTATGATGCCCTATTATGGTGCTCTCATTTTCAAAATCTCTTCATTAAATGCCTGCTTAGTCCACTGCTTGCCCCATTGGAACCTCAAACTTGGGCTACTAAATGGGTACATTTTACCGTTTGTTTCCTAATGAGCTTACAACTTTTAACCAACAATGACCCAGCTTTTCACCATCTGACCCAAATGGAATTCACCTACCCTGGGAGAAAAGCTGCTAAATATTTTTGGCCAGCTCATACTGGTAATACCTTCAGAGCTGAGGGAGAGTGGAGTGTGGGCTGGATGGGAGCAGCTCTATGCAAGAAGGCCACAGACCCTACTTTTACACACAGATATAGCAGTTTTTCAAGGTTAAACATTTATTAATAAGTTGTTTACCTTTGGTAGATTTTTTGGAGACCTAAAATGGTTGCTTTTGACAATTTTTGTCCAGTTTTATTCTTGCATTTGGCAGAAGGGATTGGCCTCTTCAAGCTACCGTAACCAGAATTTCCTCTCCATCAGGTGTAATTTTCCTCATTTTCTTACAACTAAAGCTAAAAACTGTTGCGTTCACTCTCTTATTAGTTATTGCTACAGAACAAGTGATCCCAATACTTAGTGGCTTAAAGGAATATCCATATCCATTAATAAATATCCATTTATTTAACTCTTGTCATTCTGGGTGAGCAGTTTAGTCTTAGCTCTGCTAGCCAGTTCTTCTGATCTCTGTTGGACTCATTTATATTCTTGTGGCCAACTAACAGATTGACTGGGGCCTGGATTTTTTTAAGATGGCCCCAGATGGGATGCCTCATCTCTACTGCATGTGGCTTCTCATCCTCTAGCCAATTGGCCCAGAATCATTCACGTGGCAGCTGAGCAGGATCCCAAGAGTGAAAGCACAAGTATGTAAGACTTCTTTAGGCCTATGCTCAGATTTAGAAAAATACCATTTATTACATATTTTATTATTCAAACCAGGTCATGAGCCAGTCCCAATTCAAGCTGTGGAGAAATAGACTCCACCTCTTGATGTGAGTAGCTTCAAAGTAACATTGGAAAAGGGGTGTGAATACAGGGAGGTGTGGTGAATTCTATGTTACTCACTAGGTCCTGACTACATCGCTGCTACAATAATTATTTTTGGTTCCATTTTACATATGAAGAAAATATGGCTAAGCAAGTCACTGCTCCAAGGTTAAGAAATGGATAAGCACAGATTTGAATCCGTGTGTACCTTTCCAGGTCTTGTGTTTTCTCCATCACATATTTCAAGTTTTGAGAGTTCTGAAAAAAACTATCCCAGCTGAAGCCCATTTTGGGGGCTGGAGGTAGCATTTAGAAATGAAATTTTGTAATATTCCTGTTTCTGATACACAAGTTGCATTTGCTGTTCATCACACACAGCTTTATCTGGGTAAGAAATACAAGTAAAAGCTTTAAATTTCACTGGATGGAACTTGATGGAGGTTCATTATAGGCAGAAAAATGACTGAATAGGTGTCTGTAAAAATGTTATGAGTAGTTGCTTGCCTTTAGGTAATTTCCTTAATAATATGACTTTACAGTTTCACAACCAAAAAATGCTACTTGAACAATATGATTTTAAATTTCATGGGTCCACTTATATGCATACTTTTTCAACCAAAAGCAAGTCAAAAATATACTATCTGGAATGGACCAAAGTCTAATTCTGGTTCAGACAAAGGTCACTAGAAATAAAGTCTGATACCATAATTGATATATGTAGTACAAAAGATTACATATTGACTTTTTTCTTTCTCAGTCTACCAGATTATTGGGTTGCAAAAAAAAATAGTTTTGTTTGTTTGACTAGTTTTTAGTATTGCAGTTGTCCCTTGGTATAGGCCAGGAATTGGTTCCAGGACATCTCCCCTCCAGACCTCCTGCACCCCCTAACCCTATGGGCGACCCATCCTCCCAGCCCATGTATAATCTGCCCATATTCAAACTCTGCCTTCTACCATGCATATCCACATTTAAGAAAAGTCAGCCCTATGTATAGGTGGGTTTTGGATCTGTGAATAGTGTATTTTTGACCTGCTTTTGGTTGCCTAGAGTCAGAGGAAAAAGAAAGGTTTAAGTTATACAACATTGGTTGAGGACAATCTATATGCCAGGCTTGTGATAAACACTTCATCTCCTTTAATTCTCATAACATCTTGGTATTAATGCCAATTATATAAGAGTAAACCAAAGATTAGAGTAGAGTTGGGATTTGATTTCAAGTTTTTCTGGCTCCCTAGCCTATGCTTTCACACTACAACCGTGTCTTGTCTAAACACTCATTTCATTGAGTGCTGTTGTTTGTTATGGCAGTTTTCAGTGGGTACAGAGTTTACAACTTAGATAAGGTGCTCACCTGCTTAAAAATACTACATTCCCTGGAAAGTATTTGCTGTGTGTTTTTCTTCTTCTGAATGATATAATAATCTTGAGCTTTATCCTAATACATATCTGCATTCTAATCACATTCTCACCAGTTAATAGCTGTATAACCTTGGATAAGCCATTTAACCATTTGGGCTGTCAGTTCCATCAGCATACATAAAACTTCATGAAGCAACGCAGAAAAGAGGATAGTCTGTTTTGTCATGACTCTATGCAACCATTTTGATAAAATCTATGCTTTCATAATTGATTCAGTGATGTTTATTTTGGGTATGATGATATTGCTGTATTGTCTCTGTCGTACATTAAATGTTGGGTATATCTAGTGTGAAAAGTAAAAACAAACAAACAAACAAAGAAACAAACAAATCTGGCCCACACTTAGCCACGTTCAAACTAAGGCTCAAATAAAGATAAGCAAGTCAAAAGTCACAATACAGAAAACTTTGACTTTCCTATATGGCAAGTCAGTAGTTTCTATAGAACTGTTGGATATAAGCTATGAAAAGAACTGCCACATGGAATCACATCAGTTTTCAGAGGGAAAGACTAACAAAAATATATATGATCAACCAGAATACACTGACACCAAGTATATATTAGGTGCTATGCTATGTATGGAGGGCACAGAGATGAATTATAGGGTTCCTGCCCTCAAGATTCTTAGAGTCTAGTACGGAGGAGAGAAACATAAACAGACAAATTATAACCTTTCTTGATGATCTCTTTTGTGCTAGAAATAATTTTTTTCTCAATAAGACTTTGGTTAGGTATCAATGATGCTGAGAAGTTAAATGACTAAGATCACGAGTGATGGAGCTCAACTTATACCTAGGTGTATTTGACACTAAAGCTAATCCTTTTTCCATTCATTATGAAAACACTTCACTTATGTTATAGGTAGTGTCATTTATAATTACCAGTGAGACTTCTGTTCCCCAAATGATTCACACCTAGAAAATGGCACACAGCATGGCTTAGCATGCCCATAAAAGATCACTCTCAATCAAAGCTCAAATAAGGTATGCTGAAACCAACAGGCCATGTGTCCATATTCTTGACTGTTTTGTGTGTCAAGAAGGAGCAGAGACATTGGAAAGTGAGAGCCACAATATTGGGCTTTTCCATGGAAGGCAGGTGTTTTAACCAGTATGAAGGGCTGTGAAGCTGCAGTTGCCCCTCTGTTTTTGCCATCGCAGTGGAGTCCAATCCTAAGAGAGCGTTTTCTCAAAAATAGCCGGTACCTGGGAAAGGGAAGGTGAAAGCCCTGACTCAGAGCCTTGAGCCACTCCCAGCTGGGCAGAGCTTTCCACCTCAGGGTTCCCTATGTGGAGACACCAGAAAAAGTTTCTTTAGAACCTTCAGCAGATTTTTAAAAGTAGAAGTAAAAGAGCTATGAGAAATGTTTTAGTGGCTATAAATAAAAGCATATTTACAGGTTGGATCCAACAGATCCAGAATTGCAAGCTGACTTGACCACTAGCTAGCTGTTTGGTATTGATTCTAGAACAATTTGTGACACATTGTGTTTATTTTATCAATATTCAGGTTTATTTTCTCCACTAGACTGTGAGACCCTTGAGGGCAAGGGCCATATTTCACTGGTCTTTGTAAATCCTGCAACCAATTCACTGCCTAAATTCTGTTAAGCACTGTTGAATTTTAATTATTCTTTTGTAGGAAACACTAATAAGAAAAACATTCATTCGATGTGGACATAGCACAAAAGATACTATTGTTGTAGGTACCATGTATTTTGTTTTTGTATACCAGGTACCAAGCAAACTCTTCTAAACAGCTGTGAGTTTTTGAGGGTAAAGATATTTGACTCATTATGTTTGGCAATGCATGCAATAGCTGTTATATTACAGTACATTGTGGGGACAAAAAATATTACAACACCTGGTATGAATTACTGCAGCATTTCCTTGATCTCAGTCATGTGGGAGTCACTCAGCATTTTTGTTTTATCTGTGCAGTCTGTACTTTCATTTACTTCACATTTTTTTAAAAATACAAAGTCATTTGAAATGAAACATAACTCTAAGATTATAAACTAAGAACATAAAAACATATGAAATATTTTTAAATGAAATTAAGATTCAGTACATTTCCCTTGAGTTTAAGTTCCATATGTACACATAAGTGTTGATCAATTAATTCTAATTTAGTATTGAGTACATGTGGTGTTTGGTAACCAAAACATGTGTACCCCTGTAAAATTCTGAAATAAAAAAAAAAAAGATTCAGTACAGGTAACAGTAAGCTAGTGATGTGCATTACACTAACTATTTTATGTATCTTCTCTCTTTCAATCTTCATAATAGCTCTTCTAAAAATATTTTCCCATCACCACAGATGAGATTAAGACCTAGAGAAGTTAGGTAACACAGCCCAGTGTCACACAGCTAGTGTAAAGGAGGACTCTAAACCAAGTGGGTTTTCTTTGATGCTTAAGCCCACATGATATGCAACATAGACAGTCCTTAATTTTATTGTTTCTAAGTGATCGCCCCAGGTTCCTCCTTCCCCTTTTTCTCACGGATCCAGCTCTCCTTGGTTTTCAGACTATCTCCTCTTAATACTTTCAGCAGCTCCTCATCCCACAGGCCATGCCAAGATCCTCTGGCCCACTGCCTATATGCCCAACACCAAGGTCTGCTAGAACCGAGGAAAGACGGATATTTTTTAATCTTTCTGAGAACTTAAAACAATTGTTATCTACACCTTACTGAGAACTATTAAGGAGTGAGCGTTCTGAGGAGGCTCTTTGTGATCTGGTTCCTGGGAGTGAGAATACAGATAAGGGCCTAGAGAGAGATAGCTATTGTTCTCTCTCTGCAAAGGTCTAGGGGAGGATATGGAGCCTGGAAGATCTAGAGGCTGCTGTGGAGGAAGGGAGGAAGACAGGGAAGGAAGGAGTTAAGATTGAGCTGTTGTTGATCTGCAGGAACTGTAGGGGACAAGGGAAAGCACAGGGCCACGGTCATGGTGGGCACTCAGTAAATTTCTTTAGGATTTAACTAGAGTAAAATGCAGTAAATTGTATGTATTCATATACTGAGGACACTGCTTTCCAAATTGAAGCTGTGACTAGGAACTTTCCCTTTGGGTTCACAAAACTTTTTCCTCTGTTTTCAGAAGCTGAGTAGCTAAATCAAGGACTTGAGGCAGGTATGATTAAGGGCATGCTTTGGTCCAAGAAATAATGGATCTGGGGCTAATAACTGAATCCAAGGGACAGAATATGCAGTAAGAGAAAGAGGGAGAGGAACTATATTGTTTATTGGCATCCTCCCTCCACTGATTCAGGTAATTTATGAATATTATTCAATGAAATCTTCAGAACAAATCTGCAAGGCAGTTGTCCCTACATGACAGATGAGAAAATAGCAGCCCACCAAAGTGGTATGAAGATTATTTTAAACTGAAAACAACTGAATAGATAGCAGTCACAGAAGGAAATATCTAAACTGAAGCAGAACCTTCCAAAAATACAACTCCTGTTGACTCCAATGTTGATTCCAACGGAGTTAGTTTCCTGTTTGAAAGAAGACTGACCCTTAACAGAGAGAAGTGCAAATTCAGCTGCCATTAACCTCCCCAAAGGGAAATTTCCAGCCAGGAAGGAGATAAACTGCTCATTACCATTAGCATCAAAAAGCCCAGTAGAATCTTCCATACTTTTGATTGAATCCCTGACCTCCTCTCCTTTGTTAAACTGGTATATGAACCTTTCTTTCTGGCTCTTCAGCAAGTTAATCATTATTCAGTGCTCCCATGTGCCTGTGAAAATAAATATTGTCTTTTCTCTTGTTAAATGTCTGTTGTATGTTCATTTGCAGGCTCCTGCAATTTGATCTTTGAAACCTAAGTTGATAGAAGAAAAGTTTTTTCTCCCTACAGTGAAATGCATTTCTCAGGTTCACACTTACCAAAATGTCAGGGCACAGAATTTTACCTCTGGTCATTTGTGCCACAAAGAAAAAGTTTATGGGAACTCCTGGATTCTAGAGAGTAGGAATATGTGTTTGATGAAGCCAGAAATTTCATGGGTTCCTGAGATTCAAAAAGAATAAAAGCTCACACCAGTGTATTTTTGGCCTCAGAACATATGGTCAGTAAAATATCTGCATTCTCTGTTCCTTTGTAAAAGCTTCAAGTACCTTCCTGTACAATCAGCCTATTCCAGAAAGATGCTTCATTACTAGGCACCAAGGTTGAGTGGTTATGACCACAGGCTCTGATTCAGGCCTCATTCTTTTGTAATCTGTTTGGAAGGAAAGTAGATTTTTCCTTTCATTTTATTGAGGTTATGTATTTTAGGACCATTTTTTCTAATAAATAGCTGTGTTTAGAGTTTTCCCAAATCACAAGAAATTACTCTAGGAGAGGACACAAAATTGATGTTCAGCTTATGAGCTTCTCTGTGGCTTTAATAGCTTTCTGAACCGCAGTGAACCTATGTTTGCATGTGACTATATTTCACAAAATGTTGTGAGATAGATATTGCATTTTCTTTGCAATGAGCATTCATTCCCAGTCACTTTGGTTTTTTCCCTGAATCCCAATGGCTGGAAACCTGAAAAAATATTTTTTTTCCTCTACCTCTTTGTCAGGAGGGATTGCAATGTTTTATATGTTTTGCTAGAAAGATGGCCTTCAGTGAGATTTAGAAGGTAGGAGGGAAACAGAAGCCATTTTTTTATAGATACAGTGGCTTGTACATTGGCTTTGATAAACATGGGTTTTGTAGCAGTTTCTGCTTTTTGTTACCAGCCACCTGTCTCGGAGCTGCAAGGGATTAGTGGAGTTTGCTACAATTTTATGATCTCTGGGTGGTAGCAGAAACTCCTACTCTCTGAATTCTGTGGCAAAGAACCTGGAAACTAAAGATGACCTCCATCAACCTTACTCACTGGGTTCATTTGTAAAAGCACTTAATTCTAAGTGTTAAATCTTACCCGTTGATAGCTATAGCATATTTTCCCTATAGCCTATAACCACTTCATCTTTCAGCTTTTTCACTCATTCCTGTTCATGATACACAATGAACCAATTTTGATCTCTGTCTAAGCTCGCTATTGCATGATGTAAGCTTCCTATTGCATGCCCCAAACTAGGTCATTGACAAAGAATCTTTCTCAGAGTCTTTACTCCTCATAGGCGGCATCTGGAAACATAATTCTTTCTCCCTCTCACAAAGGTTGAAAACAGATTTTCCTGCCACAATATAACTAAAATACTGATATGGTTCAAGTTCGAAACTATTCTAAATTAGCCAGATAGTTGACTGGAGAATCTGGAAAGAAGTCTCTGGAGTAAGGAGCTGGTGAAAACTCTCTAGAGGAAATTAGATTATGAAATTTGCAGAGTCTATTAATGAGAAAAGAGAAGGGAAAGAAGATAACTGTTGAGATAATAATCAAGGCAAGAGCTGGCTACACAAGTCTTGTGCACACTTAAAATAACCCTGAGATTGAATCATTGATCTGGGAATAGAGTTGGTCATAATATATGCTTATTATCCTTTTAATTCTTGCAGAATCTGTAGTAATATCCCTTCTTGTATTCTTAATATTGGTATTTAGTGTCTTCTCTCATTTTTTATTGGTCGGTCTGGCCAGGGGTTTATCAAGTGCATTTATCAAAGACCCAGCTTTTAGGTGAGCGTGGTGGTGCACACCTGTAGTTCCAGCTATTCAGGAGGCTGAGGCAGGAGGATCCCAGGAGTGTGGGACTATGGTGCAATATGATTGCACCTGTGAACAGCCACTGCACTCCAACCTGGGAAACATAGCAAGATCTCATCTCTAAAAATCAAAAGAACCAGCTTTTAGTTTTATTGATTTTTTTCTAGTATTTTAATGTTATCAATTATAATATTTTCTGCTCTTTATTATTTCCTTCCTTCTGCCTTCTTTGGATTCACTTTGTTTCTTTTTTGCTTTAACAGTTTTGGGGTATAATTTACTTACCATAAAGCTCACCAATTTTAAGTATCCAATCAATGATTTTCAGTAAATTCACAAAGTTGTGCAAATATCAAAATCAAATTTTAGAATATTTCCAATCCCCCCATTGCAATCTCCATCTCCACTCCCAGCCCCAGATAATCACTAATCACTTTCAGTCTATAAATTTGCCTTTCAAGGCCCAATGTTGTCTTTTGTATCTGGCATCTTTCATTAACATAATGTTTTTGAGGTTCATCCATGTTGTAGCATGCGTTGGTCCTTAGTTGTTTTTATTGCTCAATAGCATTTTATATAGATATACTTCATGCTGTTTACACATTCACAGATTTATAGACATTTGGGCTAGTTTCACTTTGGGGCTATTAAGAATAATGCTGTTACATACATTCATCAACAAGTCTTTATGGGGACGTATGTTTTCAATTATCTTGAGTAAATTCTCAGGAGTACAACCATATGTTTAGCAATTTAAGGAAACTGTTTTCCAGAGTGGCTCCATCATTTTACATTCGCACCCACAATGTATAAGAGTTCTAATTTCTCCACATCCTCACAAACACTTATTGTTTGTTATTTTGATTACAGTCATTCTAGTGGGTATGAAGTGGTTTAGATTTTCATTTCTCTAATAAAGATGAGCTCCTATATGTGGTTACTGGATATAGTATTCATACATCTTCATCGGGCAAAAATTTATTTAAGTCTTTTGATCATTTTTAATTGGTTTATTTGTCCTTTTGATATTTTGTTGGAAGAATTCTTTTATATATTTAGGATCCAAGCCCTTATCAGATATATAACTTGGCAAATATTTTTATTAGTGTATGCCTTGTCTCTTCTTCATGACATCTTTTGAAGTGCAGAAGTTTGGGGTAGATAAAGCACAATTTATCATTTTTTCTTTTATGGGTTGTGTTTTTAGTGTTGTATGCAAGAGATCTTTACCTAACTTTAGATCATGAAGATTTGATTCTATGTTTTCTTATAAAAGTATTATAGTTTTAGGTATTACATTTAGAGTTACAATTCATTATGAGTTAATTTTTGTATGGTGTGAGGTAAGTGTCTAAAGTGTTTTTTTCCCATGTAGATGTCTAATTGTCCCAGCACTATTTGTTGAGAAGACTACCCTTTCCCCCAGTGAATTGTTTTGGCATCTTTGTTAAAAAATCAATCATTAACCAATGTGGTGGCATGCATCTGTAGTCCCAGATAATCAAAAGGCTGAGGCAGGAGGATAGCTTGAGCACAAGAATTCAAGGATGCAGTGACCTATGATCATGCCACTACACTCCAGCCTAGGTGACAGAGTGAGGCCCTGTCTGTCCTTATGCCAGCAATACAGTGTTTTGATTACTTTGTATTTATAAAAAGTTTTAAAACTGGGTAGTATAAGTTTTTCTAACATTTTTCTTCTTTTTCAGGATTTTTTTTTTTTTTTGCTAATTTTAGATCATTTGCTTTCCAAATTTTGAATTGGATTGCCATTTTCTGCAAAAAGGCCTGCTGGAATTTTGATAGGGATTCTGTTGACTCTGTAGACCAATTTGGAGAGGATTGCCTAACAACACTGTGTCTTGAAATCCTTGAACATAAAATGTCTTTCTGATTATTTAGGTCTTCTTTAATTTCTCCCAGCAATGTTTTATAATTTTCACTGTACAAGTCTTATATTTCTTTTAGTAAATTTAGTCCTAAGTATTTTATTCTCATGCTGTTGTTGAATGGAATTCTTTTCCTAAAACTCATTTTTGGATTGCTCATTCTTAGTACATAGAAATACAACTGATCTTTTATGCTGCGATCTTGCTAAATGTAATTATAAGTTCTAATACTGTGTATGTGTGCATGTGTGTGTGTGTATGTGTGTGTGTGTGTTAGTATTTTCTTCATCAGGATTATGTTGAGTGAATAAAGTCAGTTAATACCTTCCTTTCTAATCGAGATACTTTTTGTTTGTCCTTCTTTCTTCCATTGGATAGAATCTCCAATACAATGTGGAATAGAATTGGTGAGAGCAGGCATTCTTGTCTTAGTCCTGATCATAGAGGGAAACCATTCAGTTTTTTACCGTTAATTATAATGTTTGCAGTAGGTTTTTCATAGATGCCCTTTATCAGATTGAGAAAAACCCCTTCTATTATGATTTTGTTAAGAATATTTTTATTGGCCAGGCATGGTGGCTTACGCCTGTAATCCTAGCACTCTGGGAGGCCGAGGCGGGTGGATCGCTCAAGGTCGGGAGTTCAAAACCAGCCTGAGCAAGAGCAAGACCCCCGTCTCTACTAAAAATAGAAAGAAATTAATTCGCCAACTAAAAAAATATAGGAAAAATTAGCCGGGCATGGTGGCACATGCCTGTAGTCCCAGCTACTCAGGAGGCTGAGGCAGGAGGATCGCTTGAGCCCAGGAGTTTGAGGCTGCTGTGAGCTAGGCTGACGCCATGGCATTCTAGCCCAGGCAAGAGAGTAAGACTCTGTCTCAAAAAAAAAAAAAAAAGAATATTATAAATGGATGTTGGATTTTATCAGATGCTTTTTATGCATCCATTGAGATACTCATATAGATTTTATCCTTTATGAATGTGATGTATTATATTAATTGATTTTTTGATGATTAACCAACCTTACATCTCTAGTATAAATCTCATTTGTTCATGGTATATAATTCTTTTTAGATATTGCTGGATTTCACTTGCTAATATTTTGTTGATTGACTTTTAAATCTATATTCATGAGACATATTTGTCTGTTGTTTTCTTGTGATGTCTTTCTCTGATTTTGATGTCAGGGTAATGTTGATCTCATAGAATAAGTTGAGATGAGTTTCCTTTTATATTCTATGAAAGATTATGTAAAAAAATGTTATTATTTCTTTAAATGTTTGGTAGAATTCAGCAGTGAAACTGCCTGGTCCTGTGGTTTTTTGGTGGGATTTTTAATTACTAATTTCTTTGATTTCTTCACTTGTTTATTCAGATTTTCAATTTCTAGTCTGTATTTCTTCCTGATTCACTTTCAGCAATTTATGTCTTTCTAGGAAGTTGTCTATTTCATACATTTTTTAATTTGTTACAATAAAGATTATCATAGTAGCCCCTTATAATCTTTTAATTTGTCCCCACTTCCATTCCTGATTTTGGTCATTTGTATGTCTTCCCTTTATTTCTTGGTCAGTCTGGCTAAAAGATTGTCAATTTAAAGAAATCCTTTCAAAGAAGAAACATATGGTTTCACTGATTTTTGTCATAGCCTTTGTTTTCTAATTCATTGATTTCTACTTTCATCTTTATTATTTCCTCTCTTTATTTGCTTTGTATTAAGTTTGCTCTTCCTTTTTCTGGTTTACTTAGTTTATTTCCTTTTTTTTTTTTTGCCACCGCTTTATCAACTAATGATTACTTTAGTTTAAAGCTTCAATTATTGATTTCAGAACTTTCTTGTTTTCTAATATGAGCATATATTTCTTTCATCTTTCCTCTAATCCCTAATTTAGCTGTACCCTAAAATTGTATTTGAATGGTGTAGGGATGAGGGGAAACTTGGTCTTTCCCCGTATTTGCTAAAAGATCAACTCACAATTAAAGCAGATTAGTAAGAGAAAGTTTCTTTACCATGCAAATGGTAAGAATCACAGAGTGATTACCCAATATCCCAATGGGATGAAGATATTTACATACTTGCCTTTCAGAGGGGTGGAGGAATTGAAGAATATAGGTAATTCTGTTTAGGGGCAACAAATGGTTGCTAGGGGGAGGATGAGAGAATGAACAGATGGGGGGAAACTGATTGATTGTAAATTAACCTGAGAGACAGGTATTTTGTTTAAAATAACCTGGGCCAGGTCTGGGTGCATTCTTGATTTTCTTTCCAGGAATATGTTGAGATAACAGGGAAGGGAAGGGAATTCCATTGTACTTTTTGATGGATCAGTATGGTTTATGCAGATAGAGGGCAAGCCTCTTCCAAGGGCATGTTAACTTCTAAGAGCCTTTAATTCAAAATATATTCTTTATACCAAGAAATCATACTTTGGGGTGAAATTTCCTGAGTTCCTTCAATGGGAACATCTTGGAAAAGTATAATAAAATTTCAAAATCATGTTATTGATATTGACATTAATACAATCCACTGATCTTGTTCATATTTCCCCAGTTTGCTTGTACTCATTTGTTTGTATATGTGTGTGCATTTAGTTCTATACATTTTTATGACATGTGCAGATTCATAGGTTCAGGTATCCACTGTCAGAGTCCAGATACAGAACAATTCCAGCACCATGAGATTCTGTTGTGTTGCCCTTTTATAACCACACCAACCTTCTCTTCATCCCTACCCCTGGCAACTACTAATATGTCCTCCATATCTATAATTTTGTCATTTTTGGAATGTTACATAAATTGAAAAATAAACCACATAATTTGGAGGGATTGGCTTTTTTCATTCACTACAGTGATTGTGTCTATCAATAGAATATTCGTTTTTATTGCTGAGTTGTATTTCATGGTTTGGATGTGCCTTAGTTTAACTATGCACCCATTGAAGTATGACTGGGTTATTTTCAGTTTACAGCTGTTATGAATAAAGTTTCTATGAACAATCCTGTAGAAGTGTTTATGTGAACATGCTTCCATTTCTCTTGGATATGCCTGAGTGCAGTTGCTGGGTTATTTGGTGATTGTCTATTTAGTTTTATAAGAAACTGACAGTTTTCCAGAGTGTGTGATTTAACATCCCTACCACTAATCTGTCTTTGATACAGTTTCTCTGGATCCTTGCTAGTATTTGATGTTGTCACTATTTTTTATTTTAGCCATTCCCATAGATATGTAGTATGATCACATTGTGGCTTTAATTTGTATTTCCCTAATGACTAATTATGTTCAATATATTTTCATGTGCTTATCTGCCATTCTGTATATCCTCTTCAGTGAAAGATCTGCTCATTGTTTTTCACATTTTCAAATTTGATTGCTTACTTTTAAACTGTTGAGTTTTGAGAGTTCTTTATATGTGCTGAATGTGAGATTTGTTGTTTGCACATATTTTCTCCCAGTCTGTAGCTTGTAGATTTTCATTCTCTTAACAGGATCCTTGCTAGAGCAAAAGTTTGGTTTTTAAAATTTTTATGATATCCAATTAATCAAATTTTTGTTTTATGAATTGTGTTTTTGGTGTCAAGTTTAAGATGTGATGCGTCTTAATGTTCCTCGTTATGTCTGATAATTTTTCTTGTTCTGAAATTTGCTTTGTCTGATATTATTATAGCTACTCTAGCTTTCTTTTGATTAGATTTTGCATGGTATATCTTTTTCCATCCTTTATTTTTAATCTATCCATACCATTATATTTAAAGAAGGTTTCTTTTGTAAATAGCACATAGTTGAACCTTTTCTCTTCACCTAACCTGACATCTATTTTTTAATTAGTGTGTTTTGACCCTTTATATTCATTATAATTATTGATATTTTAGATTTAGCTCTGCTATTGTATTGCATGCTTTTTGTTATTGTTTTTGTTGTTGTCTCCCCCCCACATTGTTTTTGTTGTTCTGTTCAACCCTTCCCTTCTTCTTTTAGATTATCTGAAATCTTAGTTTACTGTTTTATTTATGGCTTTTTAACTGTCTCCCTGTATTATATTTTAAGTGGTTGTTCTAGGAATTATATATATATATATATATAAAATATATAATATATACACACACATACATTCACTTTACCTTTCAAAATATACTTCACTTAATGTTTTACCATTTCAAGTAAAATTGCCCCTCCTTTGTGTTATAGTTATCATATGTATTACATCTATAGATTTTGATAACCCCATAAATGTTGTAAGTTTTGCTTTCTATAGTCAAATATATTTTTAAAAACTTAAGAGGAAAAAATAGTCTATTATATTTATCCAGACATTTACCATCTCTTTTTATTTTTTTTATTCTGCAGTTCAAAGTTTCCCTCTCTTAGCATTTTCCTTAAATCTGAAAAACTTCCTTTAGCATTTATTTTAGCCTAGACCTTCCAGCAACAAACTGTTAGTGTTCCCTTCGTCTGAGAATTTTACTGTTTCAGTGTCAATCCTTAAGGAGGTTTTTTGCTGGATTTGGAATTCCAGGTTAAAGAGTTATTTTCTTTCAGCACTTTAAAGATGTTCCTTCACTGTCTTCTGGACTCCATGGTTTCTGAAGAATAATGCACAATTATTTGAATCATTATCCCCTCATATGCATTGTGTTACTTTTTGCGGGCCGTTTTCAATGTTTTTTTCCTTTATCTTTGGTTTTTAGAAGTTTGATTATAATTTTTCTGGGCATGATTTTCTTTGAGTTTATAATCTTTGGGGTTAACTGAGCTTCTTGAATCTGTCATTGTGTGTCTTTCCCTAATTCGGGAAGTATCAGCAGTTATTTCTTCAAATATATTTTTTCTCTTTCCTTTTGGGAGCCCAATGAATACCACAATTTCTGAGTCTCTGCTCCTTTATATCACTGCTTTGTCTGTCTATTCATGTGATTGGATAATTTCTATTTATATAACTTTAACTTACTGACCCTGTGTTTATCATCTCCATTCTTCCATTGACCTCATCCACTGAATTTTTAAATTTCAGATATTGTACGTTTCTCTTATAAAATTTTTATTTGTTTTTTTTTTAAAAATCCTTTTTCTCTGCTTAGGACTTCTATCTTTCCTTTCAATTCAACAGCATTTATTTTACTACACCTTAACCCCATGGAGCATGGTTATAATTAATAGCTTCTTTAAAATCTTTGACAATTGTAATATCTGGGTCACCTTGGGGTTAGCATATGTTGTCTTTTCCCTTACATTGTTTTGTCAAATTTTCCTGGTTCTTGACATGCAGTATAAATTTGGATTGTATTCTTGGCATTTTGAATATTGTGTTGTTAGACTCTGGGTTCTGTTGATAGCCTCTGCCGAATGCTGATGCTTTTTTTGTTTGGTTTGGCTAGACCAACCTGGTTAGGTTCAGACTAAAAGTTCTGTCTCACCTTCTTCAGATGATTATTCCATTTTCAGTTTGAAACTGTCTATATTAAAATAATGTAGGCGAGGTGCGGTGGCTCAGGCCTGTAATCCAAGCACTCTGGGAGGCCAAGGCAGGAGGATCGCTCAAGGTCAGGAGTTAGAGACCAGTCTGAGCAAGAGCAAGACCCTGTATCTGCTAAAAATAGAAAGAAATTAATTGGCCAACTAAAAATACATGTAAAAAATTAGCCGGGCATGGTGGTACATGCCTGCAGTTTCAGCTACTCGGGAGGGTGAGGCAGGAGGGTTGCTTGAGCCCAGGACTTTGAGGTTGCTGTGAGCAAGGCTGATGCCACGGCACTCTAGCCCAGGCAACAGCGTGAGACTCTGTCTCCAAAAAAAGTAAAATAAAATAATGTAGAGCCATAAGGTATAAATAGTAATTAAAGTTTGATTTTTATGGAAGTATAGATATAGCCAGAAGTTAACCAGCCATTGTTCCCTAACTTCCTTACTGCTGTAACTGGTTACTGCTTAATGGCACTATCCTCCCTGATGGGTGCAAGACTTGTGACTTCCCCACTACTTCTATAGATAACCTTGCCATTGTAAAGCCTAAGACTGGTCTTCGAAGTATTTTTCAGAATCTGCATTCCACGGGACCCACTGACACCAACCTGGACCATGGATAGGTGTGGACTTAACAGTAAGCTGGGAATTTATGCAGATTCATTCACAAAATTAGAAGATTCTCTTTTAAAGCTCTCTCTTCTCAAAGATTCACCCTCTACATATTCTCTGGCTTCTAGGGGTCCCTTTTACCAATCCTCTGTCCAGAAAGATAAGGTTTCTGTTGGATTTTTAATCACTTATGCCACCACAAGGGAACTCTGTGGGTGAAAGATCTCTCTAGCTGTGAGCGGCACAGGGCCTTCAGGTAGGACATCCACTTTGTCTTTCCCAGGTAACAGCTGCTTCTGGGGTGCTACTCTCTCTCTCTCTCTGAGGAATGTACCACATTTGATGGGCAGGACAAATGGAGTAGTTCCATTTCCCAAGTCTTATAAACTCTGTAAAGTACCCATCCTCTCTTGTAGTATCTTTCCTTTGTTATTTAGGCTGCATACTCCATCCATATAAATGGAAATTTGGAAAGATAGAACCTAGACTTGTTGGTTTAAAGATCCTCTTAGCTTAGATCAAGAATACTTTACAGGGTTCCTATGCCCTTTGAGGTGCCTGTAAAAATTGTATAGGAAGTGGATGACTATCTCAGGAATAAATACATCTATATCTCAGCAACACTTAACATACTTTAATTGTTGTTATCATCCAAAACTGAGTGTTTATATACATGCTGTGAAATGGAATGGTCCATTGCACTCAAATTAACTGCATGACAAAATAAATTGTGCTTAGCAGCATAATGAAATATTTCCCATTTTCAAATAATTAAAAATGCATATTTAATTTCCCCAACATTAAAAGCTAATTTGAAAAATATCCCCCTTTATGAGTCTATAGCAGATGCCTCCTCCTCATTCCTGTTACTCTTTTTGGGGCATCCTGACTTTTTTTCCCAATATCTAAATCCTTGAGCTAGAATTTTTAAACAACTCTAAACATTGTAACATCTCTCCCACCCCTGCTCTCCACAATAGCCTCCTTCAGAATAGTGCCCTTGGCCACTACTTTTCAATACATTGTAATTTAAAATCTTTATCCCTTTCTCTTTTACTGGAACACCACTAACTACAGATAAACAAAATGATGAAAACTTGCTTTGTATACAAATTAATCCCTTGTGTCAAAAGGCAAAATACAAAGGGAAATCAGTAGTTAAGCATAAAATGTATTTTTAAAGAACAATGCAATTCTGTTCCCCAGTATCTATTCTGCGTCACAGAACTTGGAATCCGAGGTTTTGCTACTTTTCTAAATAATATACTGGAGCATGGGAATTTTATTGATAAAATATGTAGCTACAGGACAGACCCAGGTAGGAAGCACAGAAATAATTTTTTAAAAATATCACAGTGTCTATTCATTCATTTCCGGCAGCCTGGGTGGATACGTACTGGCATGCACACACACCTGCACATGGTATCGTAAGAAAGTCTCATAAAAATTCAACAGTGGGAATATTTGTTTCCAATATGGCACACAGTGTGCCAAGCAAGCAGGGATGTCTGAAACCTTCAAATGCTAATTTTAAACCAATTGCCTCTGCATTGATTTACACAGAAGTATTGATACTAACATTTGTTGAACACTTAGGATATGCCAGCACTATTTTAAGTATTTCTTGTGTACTGACTTAATCCTCACAGCAGCCTTATGATGTAGGCACTATTATTTTCCAAATATCACACATAAGAAAACTGAGGGAACTCAGTCAATTTAAACAGCTAGCAAACAGTGGTGCTGAGATTTGAATCCAGGCATCAGTGTGGCCCTAATACCCATGATTTCAACCCACTACAGTACACTATTGCCTCTTCATTTGTGAAAAGAAAAACCAGAAAGACATTATTATACAGAAATACAAATGCGTTAAAAAAAGAAAAAGAAAATGTACAAAACACTTTCTGCTATTAAGCCATTCTCTTTCCCTCCCCTTCTCTCTCCTTCCCTTTGCCTCCCCAGATCATCAAATCCTTGCTATGGAATATCACACACTCCTAAATCCAAGTGCTCCTTTGATACTCTTAGGCCACAACCCCGATATAAATGGCCACCCTAGGAGAAAAGGGGTTAAAACCACAGAGGCGAAGAGTTCTTGTAGCACGTTAGAATGGCTGCAGTCCTAGGAGGCTTTCTAGAAAATGAAGATGATTTGTGCAATAAGTTCTCCCGAAAACAAAATATTGTGGTTGTCAGGTTGCTGAGAAGGGGAACATTAAGGGAAATGGGTCCTAAATTTATTCTTAAGGCAAGGGTGGAAAGAGGTGGGGGGCGGGGAGGGAGAGTGTGAAGGGAAGATGGGCTTCCCTGTGTGATGGGTGTGGTGTCCTAATTATTTCTACTACATGCAAAATACATCACTACTTCCAGGGTCCCCCAAAACAGTTGGGCCCTTGGCACTGGACAGTGTGTGCACAGGAGAGGGCCATCCTCCCTAGAGTAGTAATTGGTAATGACAGGTGATTCATGAGAAAAAAGTACAGGAGGTTACGGGGCACTGGATGGCTCAGAGACAGGTTGGAGAACCTGGTTTTTTAAAAAGTTCTTTGGGTGGGTAGAGGGAATAGAGATAAAGGAGAGTGGAGGGGTGGAAGGGGCTTGGCTTCTCTGTGTAAAAGTCTTTATACGTTATTTTTATTACAGTATACTCATGTGGGAATAAATGACTGTTAATTTGATTTTTTTGTGGAACTTTACAAAATTTATAATACTCAGTAAGGAATTCAGTAATGTTCCAAGTGGATAAGTATGTTGTTGATCAATAGATTCCCAATCCATTTTTACCTAAATGGTAGCTTGCTGTACACACTGTTCTGTACCTTGCTCTTGCTCTTTTTTTTTTGTTTCTTCTTTCTTTTGGGGGAGGGATAGGGTCTCACTCTGTTGCTTGGGCTAGATTGCAGTGGTGTCATCATAGCTCACTGCAACCTCAAACTCCTTCTCTCAAGCAATCCTCCTGCCTCAGCCTCCTGAGTAGCTGGTACTACAGGCGTACACCACCATACCCGGCTAGTTTTTCTATTTTTTTGTAGAGATGGGGTCTCCCTCTTGCTCAGGCTGGTCTCAAGCTACTAACCTCAAGCAATCTTCCGGCCTCGGTCTTCCAAAGTGCTAGGATTACAGGCGTGAGCTATCGCTCCTGGCCCACCTTGCTCTTTTGAATTAGCACTGTAACCATAGACAACGAGGAAAAACTAAAACCCTGAGTATTTATTAAAGTGGGCAGGAGTTAAATGAATTATACTATATTCATGAAATTGAATATCATGGGGACATTACAAATGATCATGCAAGCACATACTAGTTGACATAAAAATATGTTCATTTTCTAAGACCAAATGGAAAGAGCAGCTTTTGAAGTACAGAAGTGTGTGTGTGTGTGTGTGTGTGTGTGTGTGTGTGTGTGTACATGCACATGCATAGTTAGTACTTTAGGAAGATACACCAGCACATAGAAGTGATTGACTGTGAGAATCACAGCATTACAGATGATATGATGTTTCCTCATTTTTATGTGCATTTTATTATGTTTGGGATTTGCTACCATTTGAATTAATTACACATTTGATTGTTTTATTTTTAATTATATAATACTTTCACAGAATTTTAAAAATCAGCAAATAACAAAAGGTATAGGTTAAAAAAGTCCCCATCCCACCCCGAATTCCTAGCCCTCTAGTTCCCATTCCCAGATTAGGGAACTCAAGATTCAAATTAATAAAGCAGGATGCTCATGATGTAATGTGTATACGGAGAAGAGGGGGTGCAATGTAAACAAATAAGCTCAGTATACTATTATCAGAGGTAGGATGGAAATCCATTCCTCCTGTGAACCAAGCTCTCTCTAACCTGTTCAGAGCCTCAGATATGCTGCTCTCAATAACTAGAAAATTTGCGTTTCCCCCTACATCTGGCTGTCTTTACTGCCCCTTCAGGTCTCAGTTTATAAATCTCTTTCTCAAAGAGGCTACCCTAAACTAGGAGGGATTTTCATCCTGTGTGATGTCAAAGCACTCTGAATTTCTTGTATATCAGAGAGCACATATGCACTTTGCTGTAGTTTCTTTTTGTCTTCTGTCTGTTAGCAGACGGCACAAACCTTGTGCATTTTTTGCATCCTAGAATCGAACACAAAGCCCAGCAGGCAGGTTTGGGAAAGCTCTGTCTCAAAGACTGATACAAACACTTTGTTGGCATCATTTCCTCATCATCCAACATTGATTAGAGCCATTTGAAAGGCACAAATAAAGGAGTTGACTTTTTAGTGGATGGAAAATGATGAAAGTTCATGACTAAAATCCCAAGTGGGCCAAGATCTTATTCAGGTTCAGAAAAAAATTGGAAATAGAATTTGGGTACTGGGGATTTCTGGGAATGGCTTTCTTGCTCCTAAAAATAGACACACAGGGGAAGCCAGCATTCTATTTCTTTTATTTTAAGAAAACACATTGGGTTCTTTATTAGTCAAGGTGCAATCAGAAAAACAAAACCAGTAGGAGATACATATATGCATACACAAACACATTCAAGGGATTGGCTTACATAATTGTGTGGGCTGGCTAGGTGAGTCTGAAGTCTGTAGAATAGGCAGTCAGGAAGTAAAGATCACAAGCAGGCTGGAACCTCCCCAGGCATGGGATGAAGCTGGTTTCTACAGGTGCAAGTTTCTCTTTTCCCAAGGAAGGGCTAAGCCCCTCTTTAACGCCATTCCAACCGATTAAGTCAGGCGCACGCAAGACAATTCCCCTAACTAAAAGTCAACTGATTAGGGTGTTCTAGTACATCTGTGAAATACCTTTGCAGCAGCACCTATATTAGTGTTTGAATAACTGAGAGTGGTATGTAGGACATACAATGGCAGCTATTTCTCTTCCATCTTCTATGTCTCATGAGAGATTATCTCTAGTAGGCCACTTATGTGCAAACATAATAGAAAGTGAATTCTGGGAAATGTAGTTTAATCTACCCAAGTTGACACACCACAGGACTGTTATATCCTCCATAGAGTATGCCATCAAGGTCTTTTCCCAAAACTTGCTGACGGGTAGATTTGTGTTAGGAGATGAACAAAGGAATAACAAAAGTTTATTTCTTCCGTGTTTGGGGCAACCTTCTTTTTTTGCTGGATGCAGTTGTGCCTAGACGTAATGCCTGGAGCTCTTATTTCAGAAAAGAACATTCTAACTGAAGTATCTTTTTATGTCAGAAAGCTCATTTCCTGGACCCCATGGTGACAGAAATCAGCTATCTTCTGACTTCAGGGAACCCTTGCACACATGCGGAAGAGGGGTCAGCCAAAACGTTGACTTTCCAAAGAACCTACCCAAGATAGTATGACTTCCTCCAATACCCACTGGAGGTCGCTACTCCACTGCTGATATCATCTGCTGTTGCCCAGCGAGACTAGGTGTGAATCATTTATAGACTATTCTAAGTCTATAAATGATAGACAAAGCACCTAAATGTAGCACCTGATAGCACAAAGCACTTAAATGTAAAATAGGTCTAAGACTTAGTTCTGTGGACAAAAGAGACAAGATAGAAAGGGCAATAATCCTGCCCCAGGCCCTATATTCCTCCCATCCCTGACTTGTGAACAGACTAGAACCCCGGGGATTCCCTCCACACTGATGTATGGCTGGCATAGGCACAGTGTAAATGGCTCTTCCTGAGCCACGGCAGGTATTCTTGGGTCCCCAAGATTTCTGTCCAGGTAGAGCAGGAGGAGTACTATTAAACTGTGAGGCCCCATCTTGATTGTATAGATTGAACCTCAGCGGTAGCAGGTCTACTTTATGCTATGGCACATAAATCCTGTCCTTTAGAGAAAACACAGGACTTCACTGCTAGTGGAGGATAAGTTTGAAAATCTTCAATTGCACTATTTTCAGCAGACCTATTTTCAAGCAGAACAAAGGAGGTTCTGCTTATTTTGGGTTAATTACTAATACCTTATATTGCCTCTCCAGCTCCTCCCCCATCCATTTTCTCAGACACGGAAATTTTTGCTCTCTCTGAACCCCTTTCATGGGCACCTTAATACCAAAAGCCAGCACTAAAATAACAGATCTTCCTTTGAAGGCAGCAAGAAAGGGAAACAATTTCTTTCCCGTCTCTTAAAAGAAAACATTTGTTAGTTTTATAATATAGTGGTAATCAGATGTAGCACCCCTGTTACCTTTGATTATTTCAAGAATTTCACAGCTATTTATTTTTCATTGGATTTATTTTTAGTTATAGTCTATGCCATGGGATATTGGTTTTTCATTCTTGATCATGATATGGGCCTTTTTAAAAATGCATTTAAATTAAAAATTTATATGATTTGAATGGAAATATTAATCAAATAATTTTTCAGGTGGTACTTGGACATATAAAAAATCATAAAGATGACACATGAATGATCAAGATCTGGGGAAAGCTACTTTGATTCATGGCATGCAGTGAGTACTGTGATGGTTACCACGTGCCATGACTCAGTGAAAGGATCAGAATTCGTCCCCCTCACTATCTCACAGCTCACCAGAAGAATTAATCTGGTGCTTGCTACACAAGGCCACACCTTGGTACTAATAATGATGGCTAGCTTTAGACTGGGTTGGGGGCTAAGGTTAATTAATTAATTCAACAAATAGTATGTCGCCGGGTGCGGTGGCTCATGCCTGTAATCCTAGCACTCTGGGAGGCTGAGACAGAAGGATCGCTTGAGCCCAGGAGTTTGAGGTTGCTATGAGCTAGGCTGATGCCATGGCACTCTAGCCCCAGCAAAAGAGTGAGACTCTGTCTCAAAAAAAAAAAAAAAAAAAAAAAAAAAAAAAAAATAGTTTGTTTTAAAGGGGTAAAACAAATGCCCCGAAGGGGGAAGTTTAAATAACAAAGACAAAATAAACCTTTTA
>CAUYRT010078547.1:0-25222 GCA_963574885.1 Lepilemur ruficaudatus
GTGGCTCACGCCTGTAATCCTAGCACTCTGGGAGGCCGAGGCGGGCGGATCGCTCAAGGTCAGGAGTTCGAAACCAGCCTGAGCAAGAGTGAGACCCCGTCTCTACTATAAATAGAAAGAAATTAATTGGACAACTAAAAATATATAGAAAAAATTAGCCGGGCATGGCGGCGCATGCCTGTAGTCCCAGCTACTCGGGAGGCTGAGGCACAAGGATTGCTTCAGCCCAGGAGTTTGACGTTGCTGTGAGCTAGGCTGACGCCACGGCACTCACACTAGCCCGGGCAGCAGAGTGACACTCTGTCACAAAAAAAAAAAAAAAAAAAAAAGTGTGTGAAGGGGTACATAGTTTTTCAAAATTCTTTCTTTCATGTAAGCAAAGAAATTTCAAGATGACTGATTTCAAACATTCCTCACTTCATAATGCAAATATTTAGAAAGCACTATGTGCCAGGAACTGTTCTAAACTGTCCACTTTTATTAATCCTAACAACAAGCTGAATGAATTTGGTTCTATAACCATCATTATCTCTGTTCTACAGATAGGGAAACTGAGGCACACACCAGGTAAATAAATTACCTAAGCTAGCAGGTATCAGAGCTGGGATTTGAACATGGGCATCTGGCTTCTAAATCCGTTTTTTTTTTTTTTTTTTTGAGACAGGATCTTGCTCTTTTGCCTGGGCTAGAGTGTAGTGGCATCACCATAGCTCACAGTAACTTCAAACTCCTGGGTTCAAGCAATCCTTCTGCTTCAGCCTCCTGAGCAGCTGGAAGTATAGGTGCACACCACCACACCTGGCTAATTTTTAAAGTTTTTTTGTGGAGATGGGATCTGGCTGTTGCCAAGTCTGGTCTTCAACTCCTGGCCTCAAGCAATCCTCCTGCCTCAGCCTCCCAAAGTACTAGGATTATATGCTTGAGCCATGGTGCCTGGCTCTAATCCATGCTTTTAACCACTATATGCAATTTGTATTCAAATCATCCAACTCACAGATAGCCTCAATGCCTTATGCTGGGTAACAGGTACAAATTTTCAAGCCAACTAATCAATTACAAGAAAAAGAATATAATTGTGTATTTCAATAACAAATCTTTTCAAAGGCCTACTGTGCATGAAGACAGAGAAACCCTTGATAGTCAGGTCCAAGGCTTTTGAGTTACTTGAGGTTTAAACTCAGTTGACTTTAGGATTTTTTCTCTGCTTCCTCCTCCCCTGAGTGGTGTCTAAATCTTGGAGAATTGTACAGTATCATGATATCACCTAGGAGACATTGGCCATGCTGGTGGCATCTGCTGAGGTATAATGTGTCCTACTTAGTCCTGGCACATCCTTCCATGAAGGCACCTGCTGAGACATATGTTTTTCTATCAGTCTCCAGTGTCACTCCACTCCCTCTGTCCTTTTCTCCTGCCAGCAAGGCTCCTCCAGGTCTCTCAGCCACTCTACGCCACTTCTATTCTCTTCATCGAGCAGGAAAATTTGACTGGTCTCCTGTGCCCCTCTGGGCCATGAGAAGCAGTATAGCATCAGGACGACTCACTCAACTGTTCTCACTTCATTATCACTCAAAACTCTTCTACCTCTGCAGTCTCAAATTCAGAAATTCCATTCTTTGACCACAGCCAAGCTGATTGACATCTTCCATTACACTGACCATAAGCAGATCTAATGTAACTCCTTCAATTTTTCACTGGTAAATCTACAGACCTCCCTATATCTGTCCCATCTTCTCTCCCTTTCCTCTCGCCCCAGTGGAGGAGATGCCTCCTACTTCTCAGAGCCTGATCCTTCCACTGAGCTCTAGAGCCCTCCCCTCCTTGTCTTCAGATTTTTTTTCTACCATAAATGTTCCTCTCTCTCTCTCTCTGTCTCTCTCTCTCTCTCTCTCTGTCTCTCTCTCTCTCTCTCTCTCTCTCTCTGTCTCTCTCTCTCTCTCTTCTCTCTCTCTTTCTTTTGAGACAGAGAGTTGCTTGGGCTAGAGTGCCGTGGCGTCAGCCTAGCTCACAGCAACCTCAAACTCCTGGGCTCAAGCAATGCTGCTGCCTCAGCCTCCCGAGTAGCTGGGACTACAGGCATGCGCCACCATGCCCGGCTAATGTTTCCCATATATTTTTAGTTGTCCAGCTAATTTCTTTCTATTTTTTGTAGAGATGGGGTCTTGCTCTTGTTCAGGCTGGTCTTGAGCTCCTAAGCTCAAACGATCCTCCAGCCTCAGCCTCCCAGGGTGCTAGGATTACAGGCGTGAGCCACCATGCCCAGCTCTTTCTCTATCTTTTATATCATCAGTCTATCTCTATTAGATCATTTCTATGCAAATTTAAACAAGCACTAGCATTTCTCTATTTTAAACAAATTATTTAGGGGCTTTGTGTCTCTCCAGACTGACCTCGCCTCTTACTCTTTCTTTAACATTTTACCTGCTCCACTCTGGCTTCTGCCTTCACACCTCCACCCACATGGTTCCTCTTACGGTAATGGGAGAAGCTACAGGATTTGGAAGTGAGTGAGAAGTTTGGCTGGTAAACTAATTTTTGAAAGTTCGCTTTCTAATTCATACTTGCATGGATAATGCTTGATCCAACCCCCCAGACATGTTGGATACCATATGCCAATTAATACCCTAATATGCTGCTGGCCAAACTAATATATTTTTGTACATTGTTTGAGGACTCCTAAAGGACCACAACTAATGAAAAGGAGAAAATGGATCCTCGTGGTCCTAACAGTGATCTGTCCTGCAGCGTTCCTTATCAAACAAGTACATAGCACCTCCTTACATGCCAGAAACCTGCGACCCATCCTTGATGTCCCCTTTTAACCTCATCCCTTAATCATCAATTACTGTTTATTTTTTCTTCTAAATATTTTTTTTTTCTTCTAAATATTTAAAAAATTCACCCACTCCTCATTATGGATGAAATGTGTTCCCATTCCATTCATATGTTGAAGTCCTAACACCCAGCACCTCAGAATGTGTCTATATTTAGAAGTAGGATCTTTAAAGAGGTAATTAAGTTAACATAAAGCCATGTAAGTGGGCCCTAGTCCAGTACCACTAGTGTCTTTATAAGAAGAAGAGATTTGAACATAGACACACACCAAGGAAGACTGTGTGAAGACACAGGGAGAAGATGGCCATCTACAAGTCAAGGAGTGAAGCCTCAGAAGAAACCAACCGTGATCTCAGACTTCAAGCCTCCAGACTGTGAGACAATAAACTTATGTCGTTTAAGCCACCAACCCAGTCTGTGGGACTTTGTTATGGCAGGTCTAGCAAACTCATTCACTTCTCTTCATCCCCACCGTCACTGTCATGATCTAAACCATCACCATTTGTGGTCTGTACTTTTGCAGTGTAAGATCCATCAAGGCAGGGCTTTTATCTGTCTTCTTGTTCATTGCTGCATCTTCGAAGCCTCCTATAGAACCTGGCGTGTGTGCTCTGTGTGTGTGTGTGTGTGTGTGTATAAAATTATATATATATAGGTATATAGTCTAAGGTCCAGAAGTAGTACAAAGGAAGGAGTGATTAAATTCTCTCCAAATAAGGATGGAATGGCAGGACAAGTAGGAAGGAGTTTTCTAGATAAAGGAGGGATGTTGAAGAAGGTATCTGAGGAAGAGACAAAAGCCAGTGCAAAAATGCTGAGGTATAAAGCAGTTTCTGGAAGCTCTAAATCATTCTGTGTGGCTGGAGGACAAGGACCAGGGGGGTTAGTGGTTGGAGATAAAACTGGAGATAAAACGCTCTGATCAAATTTGCTAAGGAGGTTGGGTTTTATCTTGTAGTGCACTAAATATCACTGATTTTTCCAGTTCTTCCCTTGGTTTAGGTCTGTTTTGTCTCTTACTATCCAGGGATATTCGGAAAGTTCACTTAACCTTGCTGAGCTTCAGTTTTCTCTTTTATTAAATGGTTGAGGGACATGAGATAATGTGTGGAAGTCACCTCAGACAGCTCCTGGAATAAGCCAGGCATAGCGGCTGCCTGTGGGCCATAGGGCACTTTGGGAGGCCCAGGCGGGAGGGTCGCTTAAGGCCAGGAGTTCGAGACAAGCCTGAGCAAAATAGCGAGACCCTATCTCTACCAAAAATACAAAAATTAGTCGGTGTGGTGGCACGCACCTGTAGTCCCAGCTACTTGGAAGGCTGAGGCAGGAGGATTGCTTGAGTCCAGGAATTTGAGGTTGTAGTAAGTTATAATGTTGCCACTTCACGTTAGCCTGGGAAACGGACTGAGACTCTGTCTCAAAAAAAAAAAAAAGTCCTGGAACATAGTAGGCGCTTATCAAATGTTAGTTCCCTTCCATTTAGCCCCTATACCCAGGCTGATTTCAGCACCGTGGCTACCGGTCAGTCCAGAGGATGCAGTTCCCAATTATAACACAAGAGGGAGTATGAGACTGTACCTTTGCCAAACGTCACGTGTTTGAAGGGGACATCATTGGCGAGCATGATGTACTTAGTTCTCAGATGCCTTAAAGTAGCTGATGTTATTGAATATTCTATTATGCATCACTTATTTTATATACATTGTCACTGTTCATTTAACTCTCTCAAAGAGTCAATGAAGGCCGGGCGTGGTGGCTCACGCTTGTAATCTAGCACTCTGGGAGGCCGAGGCGGGAGGATAACTCAAGGTCAGGAGTTCGAAACCAGCCTGAGCAAGAGAGAGACTGTGTCTCTACTAAAATAGAAAGAAATTAATTGGCCAACTAAAAATATATAAAAAAAATTAGCCAGGCATGTTGGCGCATGTTTGTAGTCCCAGCTACCTGGGAGGCTGAGGCAGGAGGATCACCTGAGCCCAGGAGTTTGAGGTTGCTGTGAGCTAGGCTGAGACCACGGCACTCTAGCCCAGGCAACAGAGTGAAACTCTGTATCAAAAAAAAAAAAAAAGAGTCAATGGAGTAATTCTCATCCCCGTTTTACAGATGAACAACCTGTGATCTAGAGAAATTCAATCACATAATTAGCGCATGGTGAAAATTGTATTTGAATCCAGATCTGTCTGAATCCAAAGCTAATATTTATTATATTCATTTTAATTCAATTCCCTCATTTAACAGAGGTGGTCTAGAAAGGGGACTGACTGATCAGTGTTGGGTGATAACTTATGAGACCAAGGGAGAACTTTGTGCCTAGGGTGAATTCATGAACACTGAGGACCCTGACCACAGACCATAGTTGTGCCTGAGCCACTGCTGTATAAACACACTGCAAGAGGGGGAAAGATTTTAGAATTACTCATTTAACCATTTTCTCACCCTGGGAAAATTAGCTGTCCTCTCTGTACCTTAATGTCCTCATCTCTAAAATGGGTTGATTCCTTCTCATCCATCAGGTATCAACTCAAATGTCACTTCCTCAGAGAGGATGTCCCATTTTAATCATTCTAAAATAGCCCCCTCCCCTAGTCATTTTCTGTCCCATCATTTTGTTGGAATATTTCCTTCCATATGCTTATCACTATTGGAAACTCTCTTATGTATTTGTGTACTTATTGTTTGTCCTCCCCCCTAGGATACATAACTTCTGTGTGAGCAGATGCTCTGTCTGTTTAGTTCACATCTGTGTACTCTGTGTCTAGAACAATGCTTGGCACATACTAAGTGATCAACAAATCTTTGCGGAATGAATGAATGAATGACATAATGATGAAGAACTCAGGGGATGGGAGCTATAAACAGGCAGATTTTAGCAAAGAGAACTTTCCTAACAAGGAGAGTTATCCAAAGGCAAAGCAGTCTTCCCTATAGGAGGTGATTTCCCCATCCTTAGAAGTGAGCATGTCTTGGATTGGTGGGGGAGAGATGATTTGACACTACTTCGGCTCCTCAGTAAAACCATAATTTAAGTTTTTTAAACCACTTTAGTGAGGTCTGATTGACAAACAAAAAGCTGTATACATTTAATGTATATAACACAATGAGTTTGGAAATAGGCATACATCCATGAAACCCTCACCACAATCTACGTCATAAACATATTCATCGCCTCCAACAATTTCCTCACACCCTCCTTGTTTATTATTATTCCTTTTTATTTCAAAGTATTACAGAGTACAAATAATTTTGGTTTCATGATTTGCTTTTATAATGCTTGAGTCATGGTTATAAGAGTGCTGGTCACCCAGATAGTGTTCATTGTACCCATCAGGTAGGTTTTTGCTCATCCTCTCCTGCACCCCCCCATTATTAAGTTTTGAACTAAAATCCTGATAACAGAGTGCTGGCTAGTTATTGTCCGTGTTAAATTATGGAATAGATATTCTCTCTGTTTAATAACTGGAGAAAGAGAGCCCCAGAGGGTGGGGTGGTGCAGAGACAAGGGAACCGATGGTGCTAGTTTCTGCTTCTGGGCTCTATGGGAGAGGCTGATTGAGATGCTTATGGGCTTGATTAGATTTGAATAAAATAAATGAAGACAATTATGAATAGCAGTTGCTGTTGTTGCCAACATTCCCCTTCTTCAGGGCTCCACTTCCCCTAGGACTATCTCTTCTGTTCCCTTTCTCACAGGGAATGCCACTGCCCAAGTTACAAAGCCCTCCTAGTTGCCTCAATTTCCTTTCTCCCCATCTACATCCAATCAGTCACTGAATCTTTTCCTTTTCATGTCCCACTGCATCTCCCAGCTCAGGTCTTATAATCTCTTTTGAGTCACTCACCAGCATTTTCTCTGGTCTCCCAGCCCCAGTATCTTGGAACTTTCAATCCATTCCCTATTGTGCAGGTGAAAATATTTCTAAAACATAAATTTGACCAAGTCTTCCCCTTGGATAAAGACCTGTAACAGCTCTGCACTGCCTTGATCATGAAGTCCATCATCCTTAGCATGGACCCGCAGGCCTTGGCTGACCTCTGGCTCTGCCCTACCTCTCCCATCTCACTCATCACCTGCTACTCTGCCCGTTATGTTTGTGATGCCAGAGGCTCAAAGTTCTCTGAAGTTCTCTGAAGACTTCATATCATTTGACACCTTTGGGCCTTTGCTCATGCTGGTCCATCTCCCTGGGTTGCTTCTCCATGCATTTAACTCCTACTTATCCTTGAAGTTTCAGTTTAAGTTGTAAGTCTGCATCCCAGGACCTAGCAGGCGGCCAGGCCTAACATCTCAGGCTCCTTCCTGCTGGCCTGTCCCACAGTGAGAAAATAGCTATGTCTTGCCAAATCCATTAATGTGGCTAATTTGAGTCCTGACTTTCCCTACTTTCAATAGCTAAGAAACCATGGGCTAGTTCTTTCTTGCTCACATCTAAGATGGTATGAATCAGTCCCTACTTCATAGGTTCATTGTGAAAGTTAAATGGGATGGTGGATGTGAGAAATCCTTTGTTAATATTTATATTTCTATTTGTTCAGCAAATAACCCTTGAGCCCTTCTAAGAATGATTCAGGAGGCACCATGTTGGGTAGTAGTGTAGCCTTTTCTCTTGTAGAGTTCAGATTAGTAGATCTTATGGTCTGATATCCTGCATCAGACACTGAGTTCCTTTGGGTCAGGGACCATGGGTTATTCACCCCTGTGCATAATAGGTGCTCAAGAGATATTTACTGGTTGGGTAAGTGAGTGAATGAACGAATGAATGAGTGAATAGCATTCCAGGTAGAGAGAAAAACTGATGCAAATTCATGAAGATGTTATGGAGCAGGTCACATTAAAAGAATTGCAAGTCGTTTAATGTTGTTGCATCTGAGGGAATGAGGAGTGTGTGCCCAGCAGTGAGGTTGGAGGGTAGATGGGGCCAGATCACCAGGGGCCATGTGTACCTGTTAAACAGATAGGCTTCCAAGTAGAGAAATGGGGATTTTAAGCTGGATTTAGGAACAGTCCTCTACTGCCATGTGGAATGTGGATTAAGAGAAGATTGGAGGCTATCGTGGGAGTAGGATGGTGAGGAGACTGTGGCTGTGGAATGGAATGGAGAGCTCCTGGGAGGAAAAACGGACCAGCCTTGGTGAAGGATTGGCAGGGTGGGTGAAAGAGAGGGAGGAATGGTGGGTGGTACCTGGGTTCTGACCATACACATGTTGAATATTTCCCATGTGTGTGTCTCAGATTCCACTCCTGCTGACAGTGGTGTGCCCTGGTGGTGGGGCAGTGTTCTCAGTGTGCATTCTTTTTGTTTGGTTTTTGAGACAGCATCTCACTGCTAGAGTGCGGTGGCATCACCACAGCTCACTGCAACCTCAAACTGCCCAGGCTCAAGTGATCCTCCTGCCTCATCCTCCTACGTAGCTGGGACTATAAGCACGTGCTACCATGCCCAGCTAATTTTTCTATTTTTAGTAGAGATGGGGTCTCACTGTTGCTCAGGCTGGTCTCGAACTCCTGAGCTCAAGCAATCCTTCCACCTCAGCCTCCCAGAGTGCTAGGATTACAGGAGTGTGCCACCACACATGGCCTACTGCATTTTAACTAGTTTCACCTCATAAAAAGAGGCAGGTGTGGAGAGTGGACTTTTATGTTCATTCATTTTACAAATGAAGAAACTGAAGCACAGAGAAGAAGGAAGGGATGATCAGTGCATGAGGCGGTATTTGAGATACTCACTTTTTCTCATTATCTAAATTTGTTTCCACTCCTGTAGTAGTTTGGTTGAAGGCCATAGATTCTTCCCAATTCTGTATCTGTGTCTCTTTGTGATGTGACTTTGCTCTCCTTCCCAGTCAAAGGTATAGTTTATTTCTCCATCCTCTTGCATCTAGGCTGGGCTTGTGACTTGATTTGGTCAATAAAATGCAGCATATGTGAAGTTATATGGTTTCTGAGGCTTGGCCTTAAGAGATTGTATCTTCTGCCTTTACCCTCTTGGAACACTGCGCTGAGACCACTATGAAGCTGGTCTAGCCTATTAGTGGATGAAAAGTCACGTCGAGAAAAACCATAGTGCCCAGCCCTTAGCTAGCACTGATTACCAGACCTACAAGTGAGGACATCTTAGACCTCTGTGCCAGCTGACCTTCCAAATGAATGTAGCTCATAAGTGATCCCACATGAAACCAGCAAAAGAGCCATTCAGTTGCCCACAAAAGTGTGAGAAGTAATAAATTATTGCTGTTTTGAGCCACTGAATTTTTGGGAGTGGTTTGTTTTTCAGCAATAGATAATAGAAACAACTTCTGTGCTCCCTATATCAGCACATGGCTTCACTATCTACCTGTGATGTGCACCTGTAGTCCCAGCTACTCAGGAGGCTGAGGCAGGAGGATTGCTTGAGCCCAGGAGTCTGAGGTTTCTGTGAGCTAGGCTGATGCCACAGCACTCTAGCCAGGGCAACAGAGGGAGACCCTGTCTCAGAAAAACGAACAAAAAAGCATCAATTTTATACTTTATGTAAAAACTAGGAGCTAGAGAAGGCTTATTACTCTGGCAAGTATGAGAGGAAATTTTGTTTGTAGGACTCTTAATCACAATGGTGTTCACTGAGCAACCAAAATACTGGGGTCTGATAGAAAGACCCCTGGCCTTGGAATCAGACAGACCTGGTTATCTGGCTCTGCCAGTTAACAGATGTGTGACCTTGGGCAAGTCACTGAAACTTTCTGACTTGTGTTTTCTTATCAATAAAAGGGAAAGATAATCTATACTTTGCACGATTATATTGAGGATTGAATGAGATAAAAGATGTGAATGATCCTAGTATATTTTAAGGACTCGATGATTATAACTGTTAAGCAATCTGACCAAGCAAAAGGTAGAATTTTCTCTTTTTTTCCATTCTCATTTGGGCATCTAGATCTAGAAGTGAAGACAGTCCAATATAATTTGATTTGTTTTGCTCTTCCCTCTGGTGGCCACCTGCTAGTCAATAAAGAGGTAGCTATTAGGGGCATAAATGATACAACCCAAATGTCAGAGTGACCTCTCTGCCCTTTGAGATCTAAATGCAATGGGCTTGAACCTCAATATTCACATCTCATAACTCTTGTAAGTATAAAGTCCTCCCTAAGATTTTTTCAAATGCTACGAGGACTTGTGCTTTCAGTTACCTCTGCCTCATATTTCCTGTTTCAACTGAGATCTAACAAAACGCATTGCTCAACTCCCAACTCATGCACTGTCACAATTCTCCCCCCCCCCAAAAAAAAAGCATTCCTGGGTGCAATAGCCTTTCCTGAAGTCTTGGGAGTCACAGAGGTGGTCAAATCATATGTATGACAAACAACTTATCCCATTTTAGACATTCTGGTGCTTAAACACCCTTTTGTCCATCTACCACAGGCAGGTTTCTTCTGACTCTTACCTGTGTAGCACCTACCCCTACACTGATTTTCTTACTCATCTTTTTCCTGTCCCCCTTCCATCCCTCTTGTTAACTCTCTCGCCCATTTTGCCAAGTAAATTCCAAATTTTTCTCCTTTTATTTTTACATAGAGCAATTAGGTGCTTTCCCTTCTCTTTCCAAACATACATATCCACACTCATCAAGGCCCAAGTCGGACAAAAGGAGCTTTTGTTCCTTAGGATCTATCATTTTTAGAAGGCAGTTGTGGTTAAAAATAGCATTTTCCTGTTATAATAACCACAGTGTTTTCTTTTCTTGTTTTTTTTTTTTTTTTTTTTTTTTTAGACAGTCTCCCTCCGTTGCCCTGGGTAGAGTGCAGTGGCATCATCATAGCTCACTGCAACCTCAAACTACCCCAGCTGAAGCAGTCCTCCTGCCTCAGCCTCCCCAGTAGCTGGGACTACAGGCATGTACCATGACACCTGGCTAATTTCTCTGTTTTTAGTAGAGACAGGGTCTTGCTCTTGCTCAGGCTCGTCTTGAACTCCGGAGCTCAAGTAATCTTCCCACCTTGGCCTCCGAGAGTGTTAGGATTACAGGTGTGAGCCATCGTGCCCAACCTAACCAGTGTTTTCTATTTATTGAGTGCTTACTGTGCGCCTGGCACTCTATCATGTGCTTTCCAGTAGCTCATTTCCTTGCTTGATCTTCTCAACTCTGGGAGGTAACTCTCATTATTACTCTTTCTACAAATGAGGAAGGGGTGTGTGTGTCAGAAAAATGAGGTAATTGGCATAAGATCACACAGCAAGCAAGTTGTGGAACACGAATTGAAAACCAGGTCAGTCTGGCCCCAAGCCTGTGCTCTTTCTACTTTACCACATGGCCTTTCAGGGGAGGGAGAAGGAAGAAGCAATCAGAAGACCTGAGGCTACGTAAAAGCAATGCCATCTGTTCTCATATTGTTTCACAAATGTAAAAGGATAGTTTTACAAGTCATCTTATTATTTCTGTGAAGAATGGACAATCATTATAATCAAAATAATCATTTATTTTAAAATGAGAAAACTAGGGCCTTGTGGGAGAAGGGGAGTGAGGGAGCAGTTCAGTGTAGGATGTTTGATTTTGTGACTACGGAGGCACAGAGTGGTGAAGAGGTTCAAGAGTGACCATGCGAATTGGTGGCCAACGTGATGTGAAATGGAGGCTGAGGACTGAGGGACCAGGAAGCCCCATAACTCCTGAAGTCACCAGGAGGATGACAGAACAGGGACTGGTGAGGATGACTACAAGCCAGGGGCCACACTGTTTAACGCATAAGGAGCAACTGGGGGTCAATGATGAGGAGGGGTAGAGGGTGAATGTCTCAAGAACAAAGGACAAGGAATTTTTGTACAAGGGTGGAAGTGGCAATGCTGACCCCACCCCATGGTTTTATAGTGTGTGGGGAGTGGGAAAATGAGAAGCCTTCTTGCAGAAGGCTACCAGAGAGGCAGGGTCCTGGAGGAGGGTCAGGTTTCAAAAAGAGCAAGGAAGTAACCCGAGTACTCTGAAGAAGCCGAGGGTGTAGAAGAGTTTGTTGACAAAGGAACAGGGTTCTAGAGGGCACAGGGGAAAGGGTTGGCAGCATGGTGGGCAGTGGGATGATGAGGAAAGAGCTGGGCAAGAAGCTCAGAGCAGTATAAGGATGAGTCTGAGGGAGAGGCCAGACAAGCAGAAGGGCTGTCAATTTGGGTGGTTCCCTAGGCTGGAGGGAACCTGTACATTGTAGACAGAGTCATAATGGAACTTAAGGAAAAAATGGTTTGGGCATCTGATTCAGACCAAGATTCATGTTGGGGGAGGACAATGATTCTAGACCAAAGCTGTCAGCCAGCTCCTGCGACCTCAGGAAGACTGGAAGCAACGTCCACATCAGAATTTGAGGGTGGGGTGCTAATTACCTCCTGTACCTGCCTCCCCGGCAGAGCAGGGATTTCCTTATACCAAGCGAGAACATTTCCCCATTCCACTTGACAGCCTCCGAGTTACTACAGGCAATGGGGAATCACTGAAAGATTTTTTGTTTTTGTTTTGTTTTGTTTTAAACAAGGTTGGTGGTAACATGGTGACATTTAAAAAGGTTACTCAGGCTGCTGCTGTAGAGGATGGACTGAAGAATGAAAACAGGATCTGGGAAGTTCTTGCATTAGTCCCGGCAAGAAGTGACGAGGCCTAAACCAGGGTAAGGGCCGTGGAGACAGAGAGGACCAGCAGATAGATGTTAAGGCGGCGTTATCACCAGGCTGATGGGATGTGGTGTGTGAAGGGTAGAGGACAACGCCTAGGTTTCTGGCTTAGTTTGCACTTGCAGTCCGCAGTCCAGGCTCTGCCTCCCTCCTTGGGCTTTTGTGAGGATGTAACGCACAGGAAAGCGGTTTGGAAATGGAAACGCTGCTACCCGTCGTAATCTACATTATCATCAAAGCTCTCTGATCACCCAGTAAGTTCGGTCTATGGAGCGAGGTGTGAGAATTAAGATAAATCACAATAGTCACTCAGATATGGGGGAACTGTGGGCCCTAAGGTGCCTCGGATTCCCTGCACCTGCCAGGAGCTGGGGGGCGGGGCGAAGACAGATCCCGCCCCTGGGCGGGGCCTGGACGCGGCCGGAGCCGAGCCCCGCTGGAGCCCGAACCTCAGCGCCAAGTGGCCTCAGAGAGGACCGGACCCGCCCCGCCCAGCCAGGCACCTCCCGGCCCCGCGAACCCCACCGCGCCGTCCCGCTGCGCTGCCCAGGAGCGAGCCCCTCGTCCCGCGCTCGGGGTCCGAGGTGAGGGGCGCGGCCGCGGCATCCGCCCGCGGAGGCGCAGGGACCGGTACCGTGCGGGCGCTGGGGACACTGAGCGGGCTCTGGGAAGCGCCGGGCAGCGGAGGGGACGCGGAGCAGGGGCTGGGGGAAGCCGCTGAGCAGGGACGCCGCGGCGGCGAAAGAGGCGCTAGCCTCGGGAGGGGGCTCAGAGGGGTCTCCGCGGGCCGGGGCCGCGGCCGCAGGGGGAGCTCCAGGGGCAGGGGGCAGCGGGAGAGGGAGCCAGAAAGAGGGTGCCGGGGCTGGGGGAGAGGGTGGGCGCCAACTGGAGGGCGGTGGGGGTCGCTGGGGAAACGGGGGTCGCTGGGAGCTGGAGAGCTGCGAGGAGCCGGCTGAGGGGGGCGGTGCGGAAAGAGGGTACCCGGCAGTGAAGGGGGTGCTGAAGGGCGAGCATTGGCGGGAGCGCGGGCAAGGGTGAGGCGCGCGGACGAAGAGCTGAGGGGGACTCGGTCGGCGGGGTCGTGCGGAGCACGAGAGGACTGAGGTGCTGAGGGCAGGGGCGCAGGGCGGGAGGAGGTCCGGAGGCGGGGATGTGAGAGCGGGGCGCGGGGCGCGGGAAGGGCGCGGAGCGGAGCCCGGCTGGACACCGCGAGGTGGCCACGGCGCGGGGAGGGCGACGGGCGGGGCTCGGGCGGGAGCCGGGAGGAGCAGGCAAGTGGGAGCCAGGCCGGGTCTACCCCGACTGCCCAGGCAGGGGGCGGGAGCTGGTGGAGGGAGAGGGCTGTGGCCTTGGGCGTGTAGGCAGGGGGCGCCCGGATTCCGGTCAGGAGTGGGAAGGAGGCGCTGGCGTAGAGCAGGGTCTGGTGGATGGAAGCGGAGGAACCCTGAGGGAACCTGGAGAGTCGAGTTAGGGTGGGATGCTGGGTCAGGTAGGGGAAGAGGCCGGGTGTGTGTTCTGGCGTGAGGGTGGAAAAATAACGGGGGCTGGAGTGGAGCCCAGGTGCTAGCTGAGTTTTGGCTCCTCAGGAGACTGAGGAGAGGGCGCAGCCCCTGTACCCTGCTACACTTCTACCTGGGATCACAGACAGGAAGATAATCCGGACAGAAAATTCATCCACAGGCCGTCTCTGTTCTGGAGTCTAAGCACGGGAGGAAGTTTGGGGGGCACCTAATGGCTAATGGAGACACGGTGAGGGGTGGGAGAGAGATGGGCCCTCTACCCCAGGTTTCTGGAATCCAGCTGGAAAGGGTTGGGGACAGTGAAAGGAGTGGATGTGTGTGTGTGTGCACAGGTGGATGCTCACCTGTTCTGTGCCTATAAACAGAGGAAGACAATGGAAGTTATGAAAGGTCCTGTCTATAGTAGTGGGAAGCCCCGGTGCTGTGGAAGCCAGAGGAAAGGCATTTTGGAGGAGGCGAGTGGGTCACTGAAAGCTTCCTAATCATGAAGGATCTAGCTAGCCCTGGAGGAAAGTGTGTTCCTATCAGAGGAAACAATATGAGAAAAGGCAAAAATATAAAATTATCTCCAGTCCAAGAAAGAAATCTCTAGTTTATTAAGGATTACGACATGAAGGGAGGCATCAGTAACCTATAGAGAATCTTCACATTGGTTTCCCCTCTAAGCTTGGAACACCGTAGGGTTTCTCTCCACCTCCTCAGAGTATAGCAGAGGGCCTGGTGCACAGTAGGTGCTTGGTGAATGTTGGTTGAATGAATAATTGATCTGTAGCGGTGCTCTTTCCTCAGTCTCTTCATCCACTCCCAAGAGGAGTTGTGAGAATCAAATAGGAGAATGTGGGTGAAAAGAGCTTTGTGAATTGTAAAACACTGTACAAAAGAGTGAGGCCACAGATGTTATTATACAGGTATGCCTCCATTCTGTCAGTGGTCACACCCATGGCTATCTCTTTTCAATCTGGAGAAGGAAGGAAATGAACATTTGTCAAGCACCTGTTGTGTGCAAGATAGAATGCATCTAAAGCACCTCGAAGAATTCTTGGCATTTAGTAGGTGCTCAATAAATGTTACCTGTTATGTTACTCTTTCTGTGGCTCTTAGAGACCTGGGAAAACAGTGAGAAGGTGGGCTGGAATGGGCTGGTGGTGATGGGCTAGCAGTGGGGAATGGTCTAAAGAAAGATTGAATTAGAAAAGTTAGTAGAGTATGGTTTTAGGGAGGAGGAGTATATGGTAGGGTGAAGTCTACATTTGCCCAGTTCCCTCCTTATACTCACTGACAAATGCTCTCAGTAAGAAGACAGGGAATTACATTTATTGAGCACCTCCTATATCCAATAGACACTTGACCGTTGAACTCTCGGGGTTTGAAGTGTTTTTTTCCAACCAAACGCGGGTGGAAAATACAATATTCAGGCCAGGCACAGTGGCTCATGCCTGTAATCCCAGAACTTTGGGAGGCCAAAGCAGGAGGATCACTGGAGCCCAGGAGTTTGAGACTAGCCCAGGCAACACAGTGGGACTCCATCTCCACAAAAAAATTAAAAAATTAGCCAGGCACAGTGGCTCACACCTGGAGTCCTAGCTATTTGGGAGGCTAAGGAGGGAGGATCACTTGAGTCCAGTAGTTTGATGCTGCAGTGAGCTATGATTATGCCACTGCACACTAGCCTGGGTGACAATGTGAGACACTGTCTCAGAAAAAGGAAAGGAAAAAAAAGAGGTTGGTCCAAGTGCAGTGGTGTTTACAACTAATTGATCACAACCAGTTACAGATTCCTTTGTTCCTTCTCCACTCCCACTGCTTCACTTGACCAGCCTTTAAAAAAAGAAAAGAAAAGAAAAGCAAATACAGTATTCATGGGATGTGAAACCATGTAAATGGAAGGCCAGCTTTCAGTACACACAGGTAATCCTGGAACCAGTCCCTTATGTATACAGAAGGGTGACTGTAGTATGCTAGATGTGTTACCCACATTACCTATAATTTTCCCAACAATGCTTGTTTTGCAAACAAGGAAACTGTATCTTAGTCATGTAAATTTTCTTGCCAAGGTCTCACACCTAAGAAATAATATAGCTGGAAATTGAATCTAGTTTAATTTTGAACGCCACACTGTTTCCACTACTCAGGATCACTTGCTAGGAGAAAACATGAAGCAGAGAGACAAAAAAAAAGAAAAAAAAATTGAAGGGCTTTATAAAGCACTCTTCCATATCCTGGTTTTAATTCTTGCAACAGTTTTGCCAGGAAGCCATTTTATTAACTCATTTTATAGATGAAGAAGCTAAGGCCCAGGATCTGATTTATCTAAGTTTACAGAACTACTCAGAGAGCTAGGACTCAACCCAGGACTCAATCTCGAGCTCTTTTCATCAAAAGAGAAGTACATTCATTTACTCCATTTATTGAATAAATCTCTTATTGCTGGATTTTAGGGCCGTCTCCTTCTCTCCTTGCTGGAGTTGGCTTCTTCCTTAAGGTGCTTATTTCTGCCGCCTATCATACTAAAAATATTATTTGCTTTTCACAGCAACCCTTAGAAGAGCCATTCTTTCTTTCCCCCAGCCTGGGACCAGGGATGACTTCCCAGATGGTCCCTGGCTTTCATCTGTATTGCTTGTCACGGAGACAGTGAGCTACCCAGCTCTATCATTTTATGTGATTGTCACAAAAGAGATGGAAGATTTGATTGATGCTTATCTTACAAATGTGATTCTGCATGCACCACTGTGCAGTGACCTGTCTGCTCAGATATGCCTCCGGCAGCTGTCTGCAGGGATGCTTTTTGCCTTTCTCTTCCAAATGTCTGAGTAGCGCCTGCCCCCTCTCCTGAGAAGATCCCTAGGGAACGTCCATCTGAGTGTGCCTTCCAGCTGACCTCCTCAGCTTTCTGCCCCTCCCTTTTCTCACACCACTTACTGGGAAAGCCATGCTGTGTGCACAAAAGCAGATGCTGACATTACAGTATGGCAAGTAAAGTATGGTAGCAAGACACTCGGGGTGTTGGGGATGTTTCTTTACTCACCCTAAAATTGTTAGCGTTTTGGTTTTCCTTAAGCCCAGTCAAATCTGGGAGTCATTAGGTAACAGAAGTTCCAGTCATGACCCTCCAATTTACATGCTGTGTGAACACGGACAAATCACTTCTCTTTGTGGACCCTCAATATTTTACCTGTAAAATGAAAGGGGGTGGTTTGGACCAGGACAGTCTCACACCTGGGGCAGTAATAGCTAATAAAGGAAGGCAAATTTCCCACTGATTCCACACAAGGCCACATGTATTTTCTCAACACTATGTATAAAGCACACTTGTATACATTCTCTTATTTAAATGTCGTAGGACCTTGTGAAGTAGGAAATATTATCAGATGAGAACACTGAGGCTTAAAGTTTAAGTGACTTGCCCAAGTTTATACATTGAATTACTAGGAAAGCTGGGACCAGTTGCTAGGCTTTTTGTTATAATACAGCTTTCATTCCAAAATCCCTTCTATCAATTTAAGAATGTAAAGCAGCTGCATCAGAAAAGTGTAGACCAATAATATGTACATTGATAGTTTAGTACATGGAAAATGTTCATAAGTATTTCTTTTTTTAATTGATGCCTAATAGATGTACATAGTTTTGGGTACATGTGATAATGTAATACATTCCTATAATTTGTATGGATCGAATAAAAATATTTGTCTTCTTTATGCTCAAAAGGTTTGAATTCTTCTCTTCTATATATTATAGAAGCTATTTTGAAATAGCTATATTCACCCTACTGATCTATTTAACACTAGGTCTTATTTATTGTATCAAACTGTATGTTTGTACCAATTAATCAATTTCTCTTTATCCCCCTTGCCCACCACCCTTCCTGGCTTCTGGTAACCACCAATCTACTCTCTTTATTCATGAGATCCACATTTTTAGCTCCCATATATGAGAGAGAACATGAGATATTTGTCTTTCCGTGCTTGGCTTATTTCACTTAATGTAATGACTTCCAGTTCCATCCATACTGCTGCAAATTACAGGATTTCGTTCTTTTTGTAATGGCTGAATAATAGTCCATTGTGTATATATACATCACATTTTCTTTATTCATTCATTGACGGGCACTTATGTTGAGTCTATATTTTGGCTATTATGAATAGTGCTGCAATAAACATGGGTGTGCAGATGTCTTTCATTTATTGATTTCCTTTCTTTTGGATGTATACCCAATAGTGGAATTGCTGGATCATATGGTAGTTCTATTTGTAGTTCTTTGAGGAATCTCCATACTGTTCTGCATAACAGCTGAATAAATGTTTCTTGAAAGAAGTAACATCCTCTAGGTCCAGTGTTGATGGAGGTGCAGGGATGGATAAAACTCCCTTGAGTCCAGAAGCGGAAGCAGACAATTAATTGTTAAATAGGCCCAAATAATGGAGCCCAGATCAAGGAGAGGGCAGTTGAACAAGATTTGAGTGCAGAAGTGAATTAAAGGGGCCAGTGAAATAATATTTTATTTTATTTTTTGAAAGAGGGTCTTGCTTTGTTGCCCAGGCTGGAGTTAAGTGGTACGATCATAGCTCGCTATAGACTTGAACTCCTGGGCTCAAGTGATCCTCCTTCTTCAGCCTCCCAAAGCTCTGGGATTACAGGCGCCTGGCTGATGAAATAATACTGAGTACCTCCATGGGCCAATAAACTGTGCCGGATTGTTTACCTATAGTACTGTACATTCTGTTTGTACCATAGCTCTGTGAAGTGGTATTTTCTCTATTTTAAGGCAGAAATGTTGTGGTTTAGAGAGGCAATATGAATTGCCCAAGAATTCAACTGAGGGGTAGAGCAGTGATTTTAAACTTTTCCATGACACTGCAGGGTACTAAGTCTCGCCTTAGCTGTTAGCTGTGAGAGTTGGACAAATCCTCTTAATTTTTGGCCCTCAGTTTCCTTTTTGGTCAAATGGGAATAATAATTCCTGTCCTTCCAACTTTATTTGCCAGATTTATTTAGAGGACAATATAAGATAAAGGGCCTGAAATTGAAGTAAAGATCAAATCTATGTTTTAGTAAAGTTACTCTCTCACCAGCAATTTCACCTCTACAAATCTCTCCTAAGGAAGTAATTTGGAAAGTGAACAAAAATTTTTATAAAAGAATGTTCATTGCAGTTTAATTTATAATAATGAAGAATAGAAAAACAACTTAAAATTAAAAACAACTTTCGTTCTAAAGAGAGTGATGTTAAAGAATTGATCATGTGACACATCCATAGGATAAAATATAATGTAGTCAACTGAAATGATATTTATGAACAGTTTTAAAAGTCTCAGTATTTTTGCAATACTTTTTGAATTATTTAAGTACAGTTATACATAGCTTAATGACAGGGTTATAGTCTGAGAAATGTATTGTTATGTAATTTCATAGTTGTAGGAACATAATAGAGTGTACTTACATAAACCTAGTATAGCCTACTACACACCTAGGCCATGTGGTATAACCTATTGCTCCTAGGCTATAAACCTCTGCAGCATGTTACTGTAGTGAATACTGTAGGTGAGTGCAACACAATGGTAAATATTTGTGCATCTAAACATAGAAAAGATACTGTAAAAATATGGTATAAAAGATAAAACATGGTATACTTGTGTAGGGTACTTAGTACGGATGGAGCTTGCAGGACTGAAAATTGCTCTGGGTGAGTCAATGAAGGAGTGGTGAGTGTGAATGTGAAGGCCTAGGATATTACTATACATTATTGTAGACTTTATAAATATGGTACACTTAGGCTACGCTAAAATTATTATTATTTATTTATTTATTTTTGAGACAGAGTCTCACTCTGTTGTCCCGGCTAGAGTGCCATGGCGTCAGCCTAGCTCACAGCAACCTCAAACTCCTGGGCTCAAGCAATCCTTCTGCCTCACCCTCCCGAGTAGCTGGGACTACAGGCATGTGCCACCATGCCTGGCTAATTTTTTCTATATATATATATATATATATATATTTATTTGGCCAATTAATTTCTTTCTATTTTTAGTAGAGGAGGGGTCTCGCTCTTGCTCAGGCTGGTTTTGAACTCCTGACCTTGAGTGATCCACCTGCCTTGGCCTCCCAGAGTGCTAGGATTACAGGCGTGAGCCACCGTGCCCGGCCTACACTAAATTTATTAAAAAATATTTTTCTTTCCTTGATAATAAATTAACCTGAGCTTACTGTAATTGTTTTACTTTTAAATTTTTTGGCTCTTTTATGATAACACTTAGCTTAAAACACAAACACATTATATAGCTGTACAAATTTTTTTTTCCCAGCTAAAAATTCTTTTATTAGGGAAGAGGAAGAAGAAGAAAGGTATTAGGTGATAACCAGCAATCTCCCCCACCACTACCTCTTTAGTTTTCAAACAGAAGCAGTCCCATCTGGCAAAAGTACCAATCCTTGAATTTGGAGACAAAATTCATAACAGGCTTCTCTGACTTTATCAGACATTCTACATCCATATGTCGATGTAGCCATAGACTGTAACAAATCAGCACCAGAGGGAGGAAGATCCAAGCTTGATGACATGTGTCAGAATGTCTACCCAAGCAAATTCCTGAATTTTCACTTGAGTGAGGTGTTGGAAGCGTAGATTATTCTGTTGGTCAAAGGCAGGCAGCAATATCAAAACTCCATGTACATGGTTGACTGAATACAATGACACAGTCTTAGCACAACAATACAGAGAAACTTCAAAGATGGCCTGAGACCATCTTATTAAACTACTTGTTGAAG
Source organism: Lepilemur ruficaudatus (assembly GCA_963574885.1). Lineage (NCBI taxonomy): Eukaryota > Metazoa > Chordata > Mammalia > Primates > Lepilemuridae > Lepilemur > Lepilemur ruficaudatus. The sequence goes on from CAUYRT010078547.1 coordinate 20,746, forward strand.
CTCCTCATTCTATGTTTCTTTGGTGTTGCCTTTGCATTCAAGTCTTGTTTTCCAGAAGTACAGGCACAATCCAATTGTAATTTCATCATCATGCATCTTGGGTGCTGCAGTTAGCATCAGATTAAATAGACTTTAGCCAAAAACTCTGGCCTCCTGCCTTCTCCTTCAACCGTAGGCATTGCTAGACCCGACTGCAGCTGCCCTCTGACACCTCAGCTTCCACTGATATGAGCCTTGTCTTCTGCTTCCCCAAAATATTTTCTTTATATCCTACTCTATGAGCTTTTTTCTATTTTTAAAACTTTTTTTTTTTTTGTTCTCTAAACTTTTTTGTTAAAAACAAAGACACAAACACATACGTTAGGTTAGGCCTACAGGTCAGGAACATCAATATCACTGTCTTCAGTGTCATTGATATCACCTGCACACCTTGTCCCACGGGAGGGTCTTAGAGACAATAACATACCTGGAGCTGTCATCTCCAAGGATAACAATGCCTTCCTCTGGAATACCTCCTGAAAGACCTGCCTGAGTCCGTTTTACAGTTAACTTGTTTTTTATATATAAATAGAAGGAGTATACACTAAAATAACAGTAAAAAGTATAGTAAATACATAAACCAATAACAGTCATTTATTATCAGATATTCTATACGTGTACATAATTGTATGTGCTATACATTTATAAGACTGGCAGTGCATTAGATTTGTTTACACTAGCATCACATCAAACACGAGTAATGCATTGTGCTATGACATTATGATGTCACTAGGCAATAGGAATTTTTCAACTCCATTGTAATCTTATGGGACCATTGTTATATATGCAGTCCATCATTGACTGAAACTTTGCTATGCAGTGCATGACTGTACTTTTAAATTTAAGTACTTTTGCCAAACGATAACATACCATGTATCCTAGTCTATACCTTCTATGCATGTGATCTCTGCTATTAAAATATGCATAGAAGGTATAAACTAGAATACATGATATGCTGTCATTTATATATAAATAAAAAGTATAAATAGACCTCTATGCTTATATATGCAAAGACTATCTCTGAAGGATACATAAATTGGTGACACTGGAGAAGAGATCTGGAGGTTGGAAACCTGCGATGGAGGCAAGACTTATTTTTCAATGTAGGATGAGAGTTTTTGAATTATTTTCAATGAAAATGTATTGCCTTTTAAATTAACAAATAAGATACTATTTAATGATTGTTTCAAAAAATTAAAAAATATTGACAAATAGGATATAATTTAAAAATAGATGGCATTCTTTTGCATGAAAAAATATTTGAGGAACTACACTAAAATGTTAACAGTAGTAACAATAGTTTCTGAGTGGGTGGGATGTCAAGTAATTTTAAATTTTCTTTTTTACACTTTTGTATAATTTTCAAATTTTTAATAATGAGTATATACTTTCATATTAGAAGTTTTCTCTTGTAAACAAAGAAATATAATTGACAATAGAATGGAGAATGGTGTGAGGTTGTTGTGGTTGCTTCCCTTGTTTTTAGGTAGAAAAAGCATAATTCCTTTGAAGCATCAGTTCTTGCAATAGGCTTTGCATCTTGTACTATGAAAAGCTGAAAAGTTAAGGCTATGAGACAGTTTAAGCAGGCAGTGGCACTCTCCCCTCCAACCTTACTTTCTTCCTCCAAGTAAATGCCATGCCTCAGTCTCCAAGTGTCCCGGGCATGTTCCACACTGGCCAAGTGAGTCTTGTCATGAGGCAGATTGATATAGAGATGGAGCTGAGGGCCTCAGATAAAGTCTTGAGAGTTGGGAGCAAAGAGAAGGAAGAACAGAGACCACAGGAGGCTAGTGGTGACACACTCAAGGAACTTTTATTCAATGGCTGCTAGGCTGGGCCCTGTGGCTCATGCCTGTAATCTCAGCTACTTAGGAGGCTGAGGCAGGAGGATCACTTGAGCCCCAGAGTTCAAGGTTGCAGTGAGCTATGATCACACCACTGCACTTGAGCCTGGGTGGCAGAGCGAGACCCTGACTCTGGAAAGAAAGAAAAATCTGATAATGGGAATAATCTTACAAATCTGACCTTTCTTCAAGAGAGCTTTAAACCTTCTACATTCATCAGTTCTTTATCTTTGTAGCTCACCTGAGAGGCCCAAAGAGCCACAGCCATTAGTCTTACCCTCTTTCTTTTCCTCTGGGGGAAAAAAAGCAAAAGTTCCTAAAGAGAATGAAAACCCAGACATTCTCTCACATTAGGGCTGTCCTCCCACCCTTCTCCAGCCGCTCACTCAGCCAACTGAGTGCCCAGTATAGAGCACAAGGAGAGATTTCAGGTGCAGAAGCAGGATACCTGAGGCTTCCAATACATAGGAGGAGCAATAGAAGACTCAAATAAGACCGTGTGGCCCAGTGCTGGATTATGAGGTTCATAACTCTCCTTGACCACCATGCCTCCAGGTTGGGTCAGATGCTTCCTGTGGAAGTCCTCAGCCAGGACTTCCCTCTGTCTTATCACTAATCTACTGCTCTGTTACTCTGTGTTTACCTGCACTTTTATTCTAGCCTGTGGCCACCCAGAGGTCAGATACTGTTTCTGATTCATGTTTGTATTCCCCATGCCCAGCACAGGGCTTGCCCCAGAGTAACGTGCTCAGTAAATATTTGCTGAAGGAATGAATGGAAGGATCTGGGTTCCACCCTGATGCTGAGACAACATTTGGGGCAGGTGTAGGGATGGAGTCATTCTGAGTAGTATGCATTTCCTCAATGATGCTGGAGTATGCAAATGGCGGGGTGATCATTAGGAGGATGGTGACTCAAAGTGATGCCAGAGGTGTGTTCTCAAGTGACCATAGACCTCTCTTGTAGATGGCTTCCGTGACTGATGGTAAAACTGGAGTCAAAGATGCCTCTGACCAGAATTTTGATTACATGTTCAAACTGCTTATCATCGGCAACAGCAGTGTTGGCAAGACCTCTTTCCTCTTCCGCTATGCTGACGACACCTTCACCCCGGCCTTCGTCAGCACTGTGGGCATCGACTTCAAGGTGAAGACAGTTTACCGTCATGAGAAGCGAGTGAAGCTACAGATCTGGGTGAGTCCTGGGCATCTTGGGCAGGATTGTCCTGAGAGGTGACTAGTTTGCCAATATAAGGGCTGGGAGCTGGGGCCAGCTTGGAACTTCTGGGCCTTACAGTACTAGGCATTACTGCTGTTACAGGTCTGCCCCCTGGGCTGCCCCATGCTAGCTTAATACAAGTTTGCTTTCCTCTAGGGGTTCCCTTGCTTCTGCTGTTTAACTGAGGCTTTATCCTGGCTTGAATAAATGAGTGATCAAGAAACTGGGCTTTGGAGTTAGAGACCTGGGTTCAAATTCTATTTCTGCCACCTACTAGCCATGGAACTTAACTAAATTACTAAACCTCTCTGGGTCACCCTTTCTTCTTTAGGGATTCTAATAGCATCTACATCTGAGGGCTGCTGGGTACTTCGCTATTTCCTGGAACATAGTAAATGCATGAGAAATGTTCACTACTGTATCAGTTATCCGTTGTTAGATAACAGATCATTTAAAAACTTGGTGGTGTAAAACAACAATAATAATTCATTATATCACAGTTTCTGTGGGTCAAACATTTAGGAGTGGCTTGAGGCCTTTCATGAGGTGTAACCAGATGTTGGCTTGGGTTGCTGTCATCTGAAGGATTGACTGGGTTGGAGGATTCAATTCTAAAATGGCTTATTCACATGTCTGGTGCTGGCTGTTGGCAGGATGCCTTACTTCCTTCCCATTTGGCCTCTTGAATGGAAGGATCTGGGTTCCACCCTGATGCTGAGACAACAGCATCAGGTGTCTTCACAGGGCTGCTTAAGTGTCTTTTTTGCATGGCAGCTGGCTTCTTCCAGAGTGAGATATCTAAAAAGCCAAAGTGGAAATGACAATGTCTCTTATGTCACTGATTCAGTGTGGGAGGAAGCTACACAGAAGTGTGAATACTGGGAGGAAAAAGGATCATTGGGACCATCCTAGAAGCTGGTCACCATACCTACTATTATTGCTATTACCCAGTGGCACTAATAAAATATGTACGTATTTTAGATGATATAGCAACATGTAGAAAAGCATATGATTATGCTTTTCAATAATTAGTATCAGGATTGGAAATTTTGAAAATTTGTGATTTAAAGTATTCAAAACATGTGAATGTACATTAATGCATTATACATATATCTTGGCTGGGCACAGTACTCAAGCCTGTAATCCTAGCACTCTGGGAGGCTGAGGCGGGTGGATCACTCAAGGTCAGGAGTTTGAAACCAGCCTGAGCAAGAGTGAGATCCCGTTTCTACTAAAATAGAAAGAAATTAATTGGCCAACTAAAAATATATAGAAAAAATTAGCCGGGCATGGTGGCACATGGCTGTAGTCCCAGCTACTCGGGAGGCTGAGGCAGAAGGATCACCTCAGTCCAGGAGTCTGAGGTTGCTGTG